>VDFB02063190.1:0-48284 GCA_007258455.2 Sequoia sempervirens
GGACATTACATTCTTTTTATAGGCTCTCATGTGAAATCTCAATTCAACTCTAATGTTATGTATTAAGGTTCTATAATGTATGTGGTGAATGCATTATAATTGTTATCATATGAATATTTGAAATTTCCTATATTTTTAAATTTTCCCCTTTGTTTAAATAGCCATCCCCTGTTGTCTCCTAAAAAATGTCCTTCAAAAATATCCATCCCAAAAACATGTTCCCATGTCCCCTACCATCCCCTAAAAAATGGCCTTCAAAGAAATCCATCCCGAAAACATGTTCCCATGTCCCCTACCATCCCCATCCCCAAAACTTGGTGTAACATAGATTCCACATGATCCTTTTATGTAGGGAGATGAAGTGCGAGATACTACCTAAGTAGGATTATACCTATGTTCCACGGCGTTTTGGGGACGGGAACGAGGGGACGTGTTTCTGGGATGTTTCCTAGGGGGCTAGTTTTAGGGGACGGTAGGGGATGGCGACATACAAAATACATACATATATATATATATATATACTAAGTCACAAGGTTCGAATTCGAATTCGAGTTCGACAACATTGAAATTTGAATGAAATTCGGCAAGGAAAAAAATCGAAAAGTAGAAAAATTGATTAAATTCTATATAATTTTGATTTTTTTAAAATATAAATAATAAACCTCCTTAAAATAAGTAAAAAATAATATGACATACCAATATGTTAAAATATATTGCCAAACACATGACAAATAAATAATAAATATGTTTAAAAATAATTTAAATTTTAAATATTATCAATATATCAATAATAAATAAATTAAATTATATATTAAATAATAAATATATTATAATAAAAGTTTTATTTATTTATTTTAAAATATGAAAATTTAACATTATGAATAAAAAACAAAATTAAATAGATTTAAAACATAAAATATAAATAAATTAAATTTTATTCAAAAAAACAAAAGATTAAATAAAAACAAAACTTAAAAATTAAAAGGTACCTCTATATTTTTTGGTCTTTCGAGTCCCGGAGGAAAAAACCTACAACCCTAAGTAATTGGTGGACAGAAGCGGCAACATTCTAGGATTCAAAAAACTCTCGACAACTATCTTCAACTAGAATCCCTAAAAAGGCCTGGCGGATGATCTTTCGACCGTGGCTCCCATTTCCGCCTTTTGGCTCGTTCTGTAGTTCCGCATTACGGGTCATCTGGAGTTCTTCTATATAACCAATTTCTGCCCACCATGCGCTCTCTTCCTGCACGTCTACGGTGGGGTATTACTTGACCACAGTCCTTGTCGATGGCGTTCATAACAAAACAGGCCGCAATGGGAAAGCGGACTGGCTTGATGATAATCTCAACCTTGGTCGCCTTAATTATTTTTATTGGCTTTTGTCCGCCATCGCAGCTATTTTCTTGGTTTACTTCATCGTCTGCTATAACATACGAATAAATTCGCGAATTTAAACAATTTTTTTTTTGGGGTTGAAATTCGGTGAATTTCGAATCTCATGGATGAGATTCACCGAATACGATGACTTAGTGTATATATATATTTTCAAAATTTATTAATATATTATAGAGAGAGAGATATGTCAATAAATTAATAATTGATAACAACAATATCAATATGTAAATAGATCGCGAGAGTAGTATAACAACATAATAAATGTCATTAAACTTATTATTGTAGCCAATGATCCGGTATGTTTGTATTTCATTGGGAATCAATATAAATTAGATTTTGAAGGAAATGTCTGCTGCTGTAATCAAATCAGACTTATATCAGACCTGTAATGCAATGTATTCAGACTTGCTGTAGTGCAAATAAAATCAGATTTGAGGTTGAATGTTTCATATTTGTTGATGTTATGATAGCAGTTATCATTTCTATGTTTTATGCAAATGATTTGGCATTAAAATTCAATCAAACAAAAGCATAAACATTCAGAAATCAGAACTCAGTCACTTTGCATGCCAAGTGTTTGACAAAATTTCAAACAGCCCAAACTCAAAAATCACCTTAGAAAGGAGGACGAAATATTTAAAAAATCAATTTTTTAATTTTTTTTTTAACCCAGGAAGCTCCCTGTTTGTGGGGAACGGCTAGCCATCTTCGGTACAATGAGAGACATTTCCAACGTCCCCCTTCCATACCAGGGACAGGGAAACGTTCCCAAAGGGCAGGGGACGTTTCCTCCCGTTTCCTGCTAGTTGGGCTGTTTTGGGGACAGCTTGGGGACGTCCCCTTTGCGTCCCCCCATCCCAGGGACGGCAGGAGACGGGGACAGTGGGTTTTGGGGCAGGGAACGCGTCCCCGTGTAACACAGGATTATACAAAACACATGGACCTACATCAAAGTAGTGAAGATGAGGACAATGAGACTTAGATAGAACAGGTTCAAGAGTTTCAAAGACTCAATTTTTGTAAGAACCCTCTTGTTCTTGCTATTCATTTTCCAAATGCAAATGATGTATTTCTTTTGTGTTTTTGAACAATATTTGATTTTTTGTATTCTTTTGGGGTTTTGTGTTTTTTTTAATTTTTATGATATAGTGAACTAAGAAATTGCAGCAAGCAATATAGTGAAAATGAAGGCAGAATATATATATCTACGACTATAAGGGCTACTGCAAACTTAACTCAACTTTATTGAATAAATATATAAATAGGAGTTTTTCCTTAACAACTCATACCCGATAAATACAAGCAATATTTGTCTTAATTTTGTAGCTGACAGCAACAGCCAGGGGAAGCCCTAATAAAGACGATTTGCCGCAATGGAACCTCCCTCCACCAATTAATTGTTGCTTCCTTCTCTTGGTCCCTTAGCCGCCACCAATGGATTAATTACCATGCCCTAACTCAAGGCGTTTCAGCCTTTATTTCAAACACCCCTTTACATACACAGTACGGCCAGCAATGAGGAGATTTTGTACGGCCTATACCAGCAGAAGTACGGCCCCAACAGTGATGTTCTAATGATGTTTTCAATCTGCAATGGCGTACTTGGGGTTTTATCAGTTTCCCCTTTCAATCTCTTCTCAAAGACTTCACAAGTATGCACAATATTGACCTCTGGTTGAAGCCAACTCTCTAAGCAATCTTCAGCTGATATCTCACAACCTCAAAATGCTGATCAACGAAGATACCACGTTCTCCATTGTCGAGGAATTGCAAAAACCCCAGGTTTCTTCTTCTCACAAGAGCCAAGTTAATAAACGCACAATGAATAATGAATAGCTCTTGTTGAAGCCTTAAATAATCTTCTCCAAAAGGCTCGACCCCCAAAAAGCTTTTAAATCAATTAAAATATAATTTCATTCGCTTCCGCTCTTGACTTTATACTATATCATTAATTGGGCGCCCACAAATAGGTACTTAATTATCTTTTAAGTCATTAATGGCCCCTTTTTGACATAAAGTTAAAATATAACTTTATAATATATGCACCCTTTTAAAATAATTAATTATTATTAAAGATAAACTTTAATAATAATTAAAATAATATAACTTAATCATTAATCACCCATTTTCCATTCCCTCTGAACCTAGGGGTCAACCACTGCACTCTCACTACATCCAGGTGCCTTACTATAAATAGCAATACTGGACTATCATGACCAAATGACTTACTATAAATAGTAAGTGTGTACAACTGAGTCCTAAAACACCAAACGAAGGCCAATCCTGAACCACACTAAGCCCTAGAGAAGAAAACACACTGATATCTGCCAAACAGGACCCCCAACCCATCTACATTAGCCTACGAGAGTCAGGTAATAGGCTAATCCACCAAAAACAGCAACGAGCTAAAAAGGGGACATTACAATTTTTCACTAGGCTACTGTCATGTCCCCAATTTGATTTGAAATTCAAATTTTGCAAAGGTGGGAAAAAGTGTTTTTGAACACTAGTTTTCATATTTTAATTAAATATAATAATAATATTTTAATTAAATAAATAAAATAAAATAAGAATTCTTTTTGGGGTCGGCCCTCTTGAGGAATAAAAGCAATAAAAAAATATAGAAAATATGCCTAGGTCAGTCAGCTTGTGGGGAGAAGGAAAAACAAGTATAAATACAAGGTCTTTGAGGCATTTCAAATCATCATTCAAACAATTCATTTTTTCAATAGACTTTTTCTCCTTAGGAGCAGATTTAGCATATGCTTTAGGACGAAAACCCTATTGCATAAAAGGGAGTTGGACGAAAACCTAACTCACCTTGTGGGAAGACTTCATAACAGAGGTCTACTTGCACTTATTGGAGGATTTTGAGTTTTGGAGCAGAATTAGATCATAATTTGGAGCAGATTTCATATCATTTTGGAGCAGAATTTTGAATCGAATTTGAGCGCCATTCTTGAAGAGTCATAATTCAGATTTATAAATCAGTTTGGAGTGACATTTTCAAGTTGTTTTCATGCATGTTGGAGCACCACCATAGAAGGACAAATTCAGATTTGGAGCAGCATTGTTGTGGCAATTTGTGAGCATATTGCATTAGGGTATGCCCTAATTTGGAGTGCCACTTTGGAGCAGATCTGAGTGCCCACCTTTGGAGGGCAATTTTGAATATTTGGAGCAACAAACCCTAAGCACTTGCCAGGGAGGAATTTGCCCATCTAGGGTTTGACATTTGAAGACTATTTTGCATATATTTGGTATGTACAATCATAGATTTAGATCTGATTTGTAGAGCAGAAATCTGGGCATATATTTGGAATGTTTGAGCCCATGAATTCATTGTAAAATCAGTCCAGATTATTCAGTTTTGTAGTAATAGACTTCTTTAATCAGAAATCAGATTTATTGGACCTATGTTTGGCATTTCAATCGTTGATTTTCATGGTTGCTATCATAATTGATGTTATCTACATGTTTGGCATAGTTTTATGGATGTTTGGTTATGGTATATGTTTATTGGATGCCTATAAGTGTTTATTATTCTGAAAAATAAAAATCAGAATTCAGTCCTAGGGTTTGAGCAGAAAACTAAATCAGAAAAGTGCATAAATATAAATCAGAAATCTAAGGCATAAATCGGAATTTTAGGGAAAAATCCATTAGGGATATTTCAGTGGTATCAAAGCTTTGATGCTGCCAGCCTGTGGTGTAAGCAATTACATATCAGATTTCAGCAGTTGGTTGATGTGTCTTCTACATTTGGAACTATGGATGCAACTATGTTTCATGCATATATTTGTACCAGATTTAATGAATATCACTCTCCTCCTAAGGAAATTCGAGATGTTCTCACATTCAATCCATTTTTGGGTGGATCAAAAGAAGAAAAAGAAATTTTGAGAAAAAGAAAAGTTGTAAAAAGGGGGGAAGAAGCACTTGTTTGTGACTTGCAGCCTATTGGCTAACAGATTGGGCACCTTGAAGTTTTACTATATTTTGCTCGGAAAGGTGCAATCATTTCCAACAGCTTTGGAAAGATCACAATTTCATTTGTGACTTTCCTCTGAATTTTAGAGGTACAGCTCCCCCGTATGATTTGATTGGTTTTTCTAAGTATGTTATTAACTAGAAAGCAGAAAAGGAAAAAACATTTGTGCATAACAATGACACAAATGCGATTGATAACGTGAGATAAGGAGAGCGCAAATGAATGATACACAAATCACTCATTCAAACCCCATGAATGATAATCAGAAAAGAACGAACAGCAGATCCTCTCAATAAATGACTTAACTGGAATTCACAGATTCTGCAACAAATGCATTCACAACTTGATATAATAGAAACTACACTAAAGGATGATTGCAAAGACACAAAGAAAATTTGCAATCAAAAGAAACATGGACAAATACACAGATTTAAGAATGTCTCTTTATTCCCATAATGCAAAAATATGAGTTCATAGACTCAATATCTTCTGTACAGCACATTTGCTTCAAAAGGAAACCAAACTGCTCCTCTCTTCCCTTCCCGGTGAATAATAGAAAAGGATCCCCCTTTCTCAATGAAAATTTCACAATAAAATAACTTCCCTTCTTCCCCCTGACCTTTCGATTCTATAACTACCTCTTGAAATAATCTCTAAAATGAATAATCTCTTCGGAGACTTTTCAATTTCTCCCATAACTGCCTTCTTTCTCATAACCATTTCTTGAAATCTAAAATTTCACTTTGTGAACTCGCCCTTTTATCAATTCTCCCTTTAAAACTGCTGGCCAAACTATACCGATTCTTTATAATACTGCACTAAAAGGCTTTTCTACGCTTTCTAGGGAATCAAGAAATTGGTTTGTATGAGGGAACATTGGGACAAATCTTGCATAGATTATGTTCCTCGAACTTTATCTTAATATAATAGTACTAATCTTGACATGGTTATCTCCTCCAGAATGTCGGAATTCCATGTTGATGGCCCTTTATTTCAGCTGTATATTTACTAAATCTTGACAATGACTATTCCATTTGTTGGTTCCAAACTAAGAAATGACTTTCATTACCAATTGATGCCAGCTCAAGGTCATTTAAAGACCACTTCGAAGAACATTTTGATCCTTTGATAAACTGAGCTATGTTTCTCCACAACAATCTAAGATTGTGTTGGCGTTTAAATTCGCACCTCTGGAATGCGTATTTGAAACAGACAGCTATGCACAGATAAACTGCTCTTCAAATTAGGAGGAGAAACTCCCTCTTGCTGATGGTGTTTGAAAGAAAGTAAACTAAAACTAAGTTGCCTATCTTTTTGATCAGCTAGAGCACAAGGTTTATTAAACACAAACGCCGCAACTGAGATTTTCTGATTTAAAGAACTTCAACTACGACTGACTTAAACTAAAGACGTTTCTGGCTTCTCAAGTAATAGCAGAGCGAGAGAAACTAGAAATGGACAAGGTAGATTTTCTGACAAAATACTTCAATGAACTATCTCTCAACAAACACCTACACACTTCAATGCAAGTTGAAATCAAGATCATAAAAGTAGAACATAAATAACGGAAACCTGAGATTTTATATCAAGGCAAAAGAGGCTCGTGATTTTATTACTCAAATCTCTAGAACAAGCTCACTTCTAACATGCCTGGAACAAGAAATTGCAGGTAAAGAGGCTTGCAATCTTGCTCTTCACACAATAGAAACAGCAATCACACTAACTCCTTGTTGGCTAAAGAGGCTCAACAATTTGCTATCACAACACAATTGAACAATACTTGAGTAACAAATAGAAGGCGCAATAGGCTCAGCGTTTTGTTCTCACTAGCATGGTTAAAAGAAACTAATGAGCAAAGGCTCTTATTTATAGAGAAGCAGAGGAGTAGGGAACCCTAAAATCTCCTTGCTTTCACAATCTAGGGCTTGCTCATCACGCAAACTTTATTACTAAATCTAGAAAGAAAATAACATCTAAAACCCTAGAAAGCAGAAAAAGCGGGAAACGCCAACTATTACATCTTATCTTCTTTCTCTTCTCAAAGGATGGATAAGGATCATTCCAAGAATAGAAAGAAAGCAGGAAAGAAAGCTTCTAGAAGAAAGCTGCTTTAAAGCTCGATCACATCTGCTAGAAAATTAGAAACTATGTCCCGGTTCGGTGCATCTATGCCATCAACAGCAAAACACCGCTTTTCTAGAATATCTTCAGCATCTGCAATAGATCTCAGGAAATCTTCGGCCTCATTGGCCGCTTTCTCGAACTTTGCTGACATCATCGAAATATGACCTATCCTTCCGCCAACTGGGTTGCAACTGTGAACAACACTCTAGAATTGATCCTGCACTTCATCAAGCCCGACGTAGGAACCATCTTCAAGACTATACTGAGAAGGAATCTCTATGATAAACTCACTAATGAAAAGGAGAGCTTCAATCACCCTTTGTTTGTAGGCGATGAATTCTTCGGATATCCTTTCATAGGTTTTAACATTGAAGACATGACGCTCTCTCTAGGAAAGGATTTGTCTCTTGTGTTCTTTTGAAACTGATGATCCATAGGTCGCGGTCTAAATCAGCAATGATGATCTCATGCCTTGGTCTAACTTCCTTCAGCCGCTGTTTGTTCAATCCCCGATGCCTTGACGTGAAGTTCATGAGCGCTTCTCTTAACTCTAAATGACTGGTGGCTAAGATCTCCCTTCCACAACAAAACTCTCGATCCATTCCTAAGTTTCTTTTCCTACATATGACTGTGTGTCTCAACCGGCCGACATCACCGGTGTCTCTAAACGCAGCAACCGGTTGCTCATGAAGAACCAAATGACAAGGTTAGAAACGAAAGCTCGAATGCTGATTTTCAGCCTTGAGGGGCTGCCTTGTCTTCCATCCTTGAGTACTTTCCTAAGATTTAACACAACTTTGAAGAAATCTGCATGTCCGGGTATTTCTACCGAGATTAGCCTTTGACCATGACGGTAAGTCATCCATGTTCACCTCTATCCCCGTTTTGTCTTCCGGGGCAATGCAGTTCCATGATTATCCCTGCTATCGTGATTCCTATCAAAGTGAACTTGTTTCTTTGCCTTCTTCTTAGGAGGTTCCTGATAGATGTTATTGAGATCATCAACACTCACTTGATATGAAGGCCTTCTTCTTACCCTTCCTAAGGAGTTCTCAAGCCAAGACACGTAGCATCTTTACTAACTTCCCAGGAGGTGCTACTGTAATCTCTTCATCATCTTTGATATCAAGATCAATGTGAATTGGTGAAGAGTCCGGCCAAAGGTATAGAAACATGTGTTGAAGGCGGCTCCTCTGCTTCTTTCCGAGGTATGGGCTCGCCAAGAGGGGCTTCTGAATCAGCTGTAGGCTGCTCCTGTATGACTATGCCTGAGAAATCCAACCTTCTTTTTACATTTTTATTTGATCTACTTCCTTTGACACCTTCTTGAGACTGACTTTTACCCTTCTCTTTGGATTGTGCTCTAGAGGAAGAGGGAATTGTCCTTGGCGGCTCTGCTACTGGAATGGAGTTCTTCCTTTTAAGGATTAGGAAAACCTTACTATGCTCAAGGACTTGTCTTGTTCTGTCTTCAACTGAAAGAGATTCCTTGTTAGCCCAATTAACTTGTGGAAGGGGCTGATCCTCGATTCGCTTCTAAGCATACATCAGGAGAAGCACGTCCTCGTCATCATCTGATAACCCTTCTATGTCTTCATTTAAGCAGTCTTTCATCTGATGGAGAGTAAGCCTGCTGTAACTACGCCTTCGCACCTCGAACTCATCTGTACAATTAGCCCAAAAATCTTCAAGTGCGGCTATATGATCATAGTTCTTCTCCAATCGGCCAGCGTAGACACCATGAGGATCAAATGATCGTCTCTCGCTGTAAGATTTGAGGCCGAATTTATCTAGCTCTTCTCCTATTGTCTTGGCATCTGCAACAGTCCTGCATGTATAAATTCCCAACCCTAATGGAAAATGGAGGGAGGGTTTCCTTCTGTTCCTCAAGACTGTGTGGACACCGTGGGGCCTGCCTCAAGAATTCCATGAAGACGACTTCGCCCAACGGATACCTTGGTAACATGAGCGGGGCACCTGAATAGCCATAGACCCTGAGATAGGTGAAAGTGGGAAACTGTATAAACCAATCAGCCCACTCCGCCATCGCTACCCTGGCAACTGAAGAGATACGGACGTGTAGTTCATTGTCCAGGTCTCGCACTATATACATCAGAAAAGCCTCATTCACCCTCTTGTAGTGATGCAACGATTTCGTGAACTCCAACTGGGGATAGTAGTTATATATGTGTTGTACACTCAGTGATCCCTCAGTGTTCAACCCTCTGAATTGGCCTTGATAGGCCACCAGGTAGACTAGGTATGACACCATGTGGAATACATGAAATTGGAAGTATTCTGTTATCTGCTGATGTAAACAGTCACTGATCAAGGTAGGCCAATCGTAGAACTCGGTTTTCTTCATGATGTGCAGTATGACGTAAAACATCCAAGGTTGGAACTTGGTGGCATCTTCTAAGCCAGTGACCCTGTTGAGCAAGGTGATAATGATGGCAATCTCGTCCTTGAACTCCCCTCGTCCAACATTCTTTGGCAGAGTCTTATGCTTTTCTTTCATCCACCTCTGTGCAATCTTCTTGCTATATTTATCTTTATGCATATTCCATATCCTTTCACATTCACCCTTTGAGAGAGTTACGCTTTCAAGCCATGGGGGAATGGAAAAACACTTCTCAATCATATCAGGGTTTAGACTGCAAATTACTCTTCCATCAGCTGACTGGATCTCCCTTGTAGCCAGGTTGTAATGCTTAATGCAAGCGATTACAAACTCAAGGCTCTGGACTGATATAGGAATAGATGCTGCTGCGAGGAGTCCAGAATGTCCCAGGTTCCTGATTGAGGCGTTGCCTGCATTCTCCATAGTGTGTAAATCGAACACCGGCTTGATATGATGCAAGTCTGTCTCAGTTGTTTTGATGTAATCATGATAAAGAGTTGATTCAGTCTTGAAAACATTGGGAGTGTACTCCATTTCAGAAAACTTGAAGAATGACTGTAAACTCGCCCTAGTTCTAACAAGTTTTGAGCAATTTCTATTTTTAGAATGCTGATTTTCTTGCTCCAACGGACAAATTTTTTGAAAATTTTTCTGAGATATGGGTTTTGCTCAGAGATTCATTGCAAGACAACCCAGATCGTCCGTTTTTGAAAATTTTGAATTTTGCCTAAAAAAGCAGCAGCAAGACAGAAATGGACCCAGTAATTTCCTATAATTTCTTCAATTTTCCCGAAAAAAGCTGGCACCTGGGTTTTGTTCAGAATATAATTAGAAATGGACCCAGTTGATTAGATTTGCAAAACTTTGACGACTGATCGAAAAAGCAGCCAACCCTAGGTTTTGAACTTTTCTTGAAAAAAAAGCTGTGATATGGGTTTTCTTCAGAAGACTGATTTGAGAGGACCCAGATGGTTGAAAACTAAATGCACTAAGGATTTTACTGACATGCAAAATAAAAGCAGCTGCTGCAACTTGATGAAGTTCTTGAAAATTTCCTTCAGAAGATTGAAGTAAAAAGACTTAGATGATTGAAAACTGAAAACCTTGGCCTTCTCTTTGAAAAATTTGATCTTCTGGAAGAAAAAGCTTGAAAAAGCAAGGGTTTAAGTTGCTGATCTGAAAATTTTGATGAAAAACCAGCAAGCTATGTTCTTGAAACTTGAAAAATCTCTTCAAACTTGCTACTCCAACTTTCTCCTTTAAATGCTACCTGCAAAAATAATGAAAATACATGAAAGAAAGATGTTAAATAGACTTTAGGGCTTGGATTAGGTTTTGCTTTCTTTTGCTTTTATTTCCAAAAACCCTAAACCTCAGCTTCATTGAACTTGGACGCCTCTTTCTCCTTGCAATTTTGAAAAATTTGAAAATCTTGAAAAATCTTCTAAGGCATGAGAAGTTGGGCGCCCTTCTTCACCAAGGGCACCCACTTCACCCAGTGTTAGCCATTATTTTGATATTTTCAACTTTTCTTTATTTTGACCCTCACTTTGCCTCTGATTTCCCGTTTGCAGAATGATCCGACAGGCGAGCTAAAGGTTTCACGGCAGAGCCAGACTGATTCTGAGAAGGATGTTCTTGAGGCATCTCTGGCGAAAGACTTCATCTCAACCTTCGAATTCATGGGAGCCTTTTCCTTCCAGGGGCTCCAAACTTTCACAGTGTTAGCCATTTTTATGATCTTAAATTTCTTCATTAGCTCCTCTTCTATAGATGATCTCGTTGAATCTGGAGCTCCAGGTGTCGGATCAACTAATGGTTATGCTCATCGTGAAGCTGACGAGATATGAGGAGGGGTCTCCTGAGACGAACTCTGTGAAAAAGTGGATTTTGACCCCTCAAAAGTTTGGGCGCCCATTTTGGCTGGGGGCGCCCATGTTCACCAGACTTAGCTTACCTTTTTGTGTTTACTTCTAAATCTTGGTTCTTAGCCCTCGTCAGACCCTCTGTTCGGTGCTTCATATCCGGCAACTGCGACCTCCGATCAACGTGCTGGATATCTCGTTGGAAAGCTGGATCAACTGCGAAGAAATTACGTTAGAGCTCCATCTGCAAATTCGTCTGTTTGATACCTTGAAAACTTGGGCGCCCTTCTTCACCTGGGGCGCCCAAACTTGCCAGACTTAGCCATTTTTATCTTTGACTTCCTTCAGAGCTTAAAACCCTCGTTTTGTACCTTCGAATTCAATTTGAATCTGCTGGAGATTGGACAGTCAGACGATCTGACGCAGGCAGGCATGTCGAAGTTGGCTGAACACTGAAAAGAACAGCATATTCTTGAACCTTAATTGCTGAATTAGGTTCTTCAAAAAGCTGGGCGCCCTTCTTCACCAGGGGCGCCCACTTTGCCAACACTTAGTCAAATTTTGATATTTTTCATTTCCTCTCGTTCTAACTTCAGCTTGGATACCCCTGTTCGGCGTTGAATTCTGGATGACTGAGTAATCTGATAACTGCACCGTTGAATTCGTCACGGAGCTGGCAGAGAACTAAACAAGTTTGACTGGGGGCTTAAACCCTAATTTTGACATCTGATGCCCTAAAAAGATGGGCACCCTTTCTTCACTGGGGCACCCAAGTCTGGCAGTGTTAGAAAATTTTCATCATTTTTCAACTTCTTCGTTCTTCGAGCTCGTCCACCATCTTGCCTTCTGCTGAAAGTTTGAATGCTGAAACTGTCGCCTGGCAGCCGACTGACCTCCATTGATGACCTTGGAGCTCCTGATATGCTTCTGAAAAAGCAGAATAGACCCAGTAGGGAAAAACTGATTATTTTTAGATTCTGATTGCACCAATCTGATATGGACATATTTTGAGCCAATCAAAATGTCTAAGTGTAACAAAAATTTTAATTTTGGGGTACAACAGATTGTTGGGACGTAGAAATAATTGTGCCAAGGATGTCATATCAATTTCAAAGAATTGGCCATGTGTAATACTTCTAATTGATTAAACTCCTCAACTCGAGACTGTCCCAGACATAAATTTGCAACTGTTGTGACGCCTTCAAAATATTTTCTTATGGATCGAAGTAATTAAACTGGCTCTATGCCTACCCATAGCATTTGCTTGAAAGTTCCTATAGCTTTTGAAGATTCGAACACAATTTCGCGGATGAGGGAAAGCTCAAGACATAATTTACTTATAAAATTTTAACTAAAGCAACAGCACTAAGGCGTTGCTCCACATATTCTATATTACACCTGTTCAATGCAACGAACAACCTTTCTTTCCTCAAGCATGCAATTCTCCTCTATATCTAACTACTTTATAGGAGGCATTCCTGATTCAAATGCATTCTATGATTCAGTCAGAATAGATTGATTGCAAAGTAAACTAATCTTTGCCATCAATTACTTTTGAAGCGACTTTATTGGCAAATGATTTAACTGCATCTTCTTTTGCTTCGAGGAGAGTGGTACAGCATCTTTGTTTTCAACATGGAGACCCATTTGTCATCCCATTCATTTGGTGCTCAAGTCTTCACCATGTTTCGGGTTTTGTCATTGTGACCAAATATCATTTTGCATAGTATGAACCTTAACGTTTTTGAATTCTGGAGATTTGAAGACTCAAAAATTATGTCTACTGAGTAAAGCATGGCTTATAACAGCTCTTTAGCATAAAGCCTTCACCTGAGAGTTATAGAAACCCGAGCATACCCGCCTTCAATTTTCAAAACATAAGCTACTATGTAATACCCGCGATGATCAACGTTTTCTCATTATAAACCACAAGGTTGAATGGGTAGAACTCAGACACAAGCTCTTCAACATTACCAATATCAGAGGCGATGTACAACTTTATCAAATCGAACTAGCATGCCTTCAATTAGAAGCTCAATTCTGCTACTCCTTTCACTGGTTCTTATTTCTCTTCAATGGCTTTCCTCAATGTAATGACCGGTTCTAGAACTCTAATTTGAGTGACCATATCAAACTTTCCAAATCCATCGAGAGCTCTGTAGAATAGCTCTAAGTCTTGATCATTTAACCAATTCGGCTCATATTGCAGTGACTAATATCCCTACGCAACCAATAGAGCGAACATTCATCTGAGGAAATAAGCGGAAGAATTCAAGAAGTAGTTTCCTTTATTCTGTCATCACAAACTTCTTGTCCCTAAGCAAGGCACAATCCTTAAATATTTTGGACAAGAATTTTCTCTAATCCATGATGCGGCCTTTCTAGAGAAGTAAACTTTAGAAGCATCCACCAAAAGCCATTGAAGATCATCTTCATGGCAATCCATCTCAAGATTGTTCAATGTTAAAGAAATGATCTTCAAAATGCATCGATACCCACTGCCATTGTTGATGAGCAGTTAATTTGGCCTAATCATAGAAAATCTATAATATTGATTGGCATGTGATTATCAGGCTCCAGTTGCTTATAATCGATTTCATAATGAGAATAATTTAGAAGCCAATAATGTCTTTACCAAGACTATCTCAATGTGTCGACTCCTTTCATATGGAGTCTTGAAGGCGGCTTCAAGGTCTTCGATATAAGCTCTTCCAAAGTGATTTATTCGCAAGCTTTTTATATCGATCAAAGCTATCCCTTTGATGCCAATGCTTCTCAGTGTAATAAGCGAGTGTTAACATGATCCATTCATTGCTATGCACTATTTTGCAATTTTGATAGCATTGAATTCACCTTTGGTTGTCTTCATCGAGCCACTGCAACTACCTATTACTTTTGCCAAGAAGTTTCTAAAGTCTTTACAACATATGGGTTTTGCATATGGGCTGAAACGAAATCATCATAATCTATGGTATCACTGGAATTTAGTAAAATAACAGTGATGTGTCATCTGGGTATGTCGCCTCAACTTCATGCTTGAGCAAAACTTTGCTGCATCCTTGCTTATCATAACGCCGCTTTAATGTCTCTGAGCACGTGTAGTGAATCTGGAAGAAATACTCTCTTCATCATCTCCTCAGCTTTTTTCAATAACTATCCAATTACAACAGCAACGGCCTTTTAAGTGGTTATAGGAACCCCTTCAATTACCACCCAAGTTAGCACGACCAAGCAAAATGCTGCCCACTTTAAAATAAGTCAAAGACTTTCACTTTCCAACTTTAATTTTTGCCTTTCATAATGTTGGCGGGAAAAGTGATGATTGTGTGAACCTCGGCAAGAATTTCCATGGTTATGCGAATCTTGCAAAACGCCACCACAACACTTAGTGAAATATTAAACCATGAAACTTTGCAAGCAACATTCTGGCCAGAGATGAAAAACTTCATAACTTTCAGTTGGAAACTCCGTTTCTTGCAAAATTTTGACAACAGGGTGTATAATCGATGTAGAACAAAACTCGGAAACCATTTTTGCTCCAAACTCAAGAAATCTGAGATTTGACATTATTTACAAATTGCTAGCCAAGAGCTTAAAACTTTAAAATCTCACAAATGGTAAGGTGTTTTGATCTGAAAATTGGTCACATGTGGCAAAATAAGGTCAGGATCAGGTCTGCAAAAGGATTTCACACCAGCCTTTATGGAATTTCAAAATCAATTGTTTTTGTGATTTGTCAGGCTAAATTGCTTATGGAGGTGCATTGGAAGTTTAAAATGGGCTAGTTCAAAAACATGGCCAACACAGCCTACAAGTAATTATGAGGACAAAAATCAGTCAACATGCAGCCCCAAAGAAGACATGTCCAAAAGTTCACTTCAGCTCTATGAGGATAAGGACAAAAGAGATTCACCTATTGAAGCTACAAATGAAGAGCACATGAAGATTGAAGAAGATACCACCATGGAGGTTGTCAAACCAGCCATGTTAGATCAGCTACATGAAGGTATGGGTTTTTGTGATGTTTCATTATTTGAGCCTAGTATTGCTTCATCACCTTTACATCATTTTGGCAAGGAATCAAATTGTGGTTTGGGTGTCCTTAAATCAGATGTTGCTCATACATATGTGAGCAATTCAGAAATTCCAGTATGTAATGAACAAAGTGAATTGGATAAGACTGATTTGACATTACAAGATTTGAAGGATTCCTTGGTGGTTAAGGGGGTTATAGCTATACATACACTTTATAGATCAGCCCTTGAGGAAAAACATGATGTAGAAGATTCTACTCACTACTTTGATGGTGACCCTTTGATTGAGCATGGTGATAACCTAGTTTCCACACATGGATGTAATGAGGAAGAGGCCATGAAAAAAGCTGATTTGGAGGTGCACATTTATGAAGACCAAACAAAAAAATTTGCATGGAGGTGTTAAGTCTCATAAGTCACATCAGTTGGAAGGGCAATTAAAAGTAAACGAAGGCAAGATTGTAGCAGCCCTAACTCATTTTGATCATGTTCATAAGATGATGGCAGGTTTCTGTTGGAAGGCTCTAGGGAAGCATGAAGGTCTTGAAGGAGGTATATCTCTTGATGACTTGCATGAACTCAAGGGGGCTTTAGTGGTAGTAAAGTCAAACTACCTACACTTACTTGCTGACAGAGAGCAGCTCCTCACACTTGGTGAGATATACTCATGGTTTGAGAAGAAAGGAAGAGGAGGTGGACCAGCTCACCCTTGAGCTTGAGGGTGCAGTGGATTCTTTGAGGGGCACTCAAAGGGCTCTCCAAGAATCAAAAGATCATGAGGATAAGCTTTGTTGGAAGCTGACAAAGGGTGGAGATATGGAGGAAGGACATAGAGGATCCCATGAGGAAGTCACAAAGATAAAAGAGATCTATACACATGAAAATTTAGCTTGCAGCCATAGGACAGAAATTATGGCACATGACACACTAGATTTTCCATTGAAGACATCCCTCGGACCTGCACTAATAAATGAGCACCCATTCATGGAAGGAGAGTTGATTGAGATTGAGGAAGACATCACACTAAAGCATGAGGTAAGGAATGATTTTCTGATGTATGACAACAGTCCCTTATCTTCAAATTATCATGTTATGACAGCCAAGGGGATCAGCCTTAAGGCTTATGATTTTCATGGAGAAACTCATGTTGGACCGGCACTTGTTGGAGAACATGCAACGATGAGGAAGGAAAAGTTTGAGATGATCGAAGGCACTACAAAGAGGTATGATGAAAGTTTTGATTTTCTATTTTATGACAGTAGTCATATTTTTGTGTATAACCATGAGAAAGCAGCTTTTTCACATGAGGGGAATGGTGTTAAGGGATCTCCCAATGTTAGCACTCAAGATGTGAGTGTCAAATACAAGGAATGTATTGTGGATTCAAGGCACAAAGGTTCTGATTTTGCATGCCATAATATGGAAGATGTGAAGAAGACACAAGACATGTGTGATGGGTGGTTGCAAAGAGCTAGGTGAGCAAAGATGTTGGCTGCCCTACTTTCGGGACTTAAGACATGCATCTGGGATGCAAATTCGAATGAAGATACTATGGAAAGGTATGATAATTGTTTCGATTTTCTGATTTGGAACAGCAGTCTTTGGGTTTTACATAATCTTGAGTTGGCTGCTCCTAATCATGAGGAAGATAGTAAGAAGACTTCTTCTATTGTTGGCACTCATTTGGGAGACAATAATGAGGTCTTATTTGTGTGTCCAAGACACAAGAGGACCAAGCTAGTAAAGCATGTCATGAGAGAGGCAAAGAAGATTTGAAGTATGTGGCATATGAGGAATGAACCTTGTATGGTGGCCAAGGAAGCGGAGCAATCAGGTTTGAGGTATGATTCAGAATTCCTTGTTTGTTCACATAGCTTGCTTTATGAGGATTTGGTGTCACCTCTTTTGGAGAGCCATTTGAAGGCTTGCATTATAGACTTGGATGGAATTATGGAGCATACACTTTGTGGATCAGCCACTAGTATTATGCCTTCATATGTAGATGGAGATATGGGTAATGCAGATTTGGTTTGGTTTTTGATCATTCATGGAGCATTTGAAGAGTTTGCTTGTGATGAGTCTCATCATGTTGATGACTCTTTGGTAGAGTATGTAGTTGCTCTGTTTCAGAGATTTGTGATGCATGCCATGGAGACACTTGCATTTGTTGGGCGTACTTTGGAGGTGGAGTTGAACTATGACACAAGGTATGGAGGTATTGCTATAATGTTTGGCAATTTTGCATATTTGGAACAGCAAAACCTAAGCACTTGCCAAGGAGGAATTCGCCCATCTAGGGTTTGACATTTGAAAACTATTTTGCATATATTTAGTATGTACAATCATAGATTTAGATCTGATTTGTAGAGCAGAAATCTGGGCATATATTTAGCATGTTTGAGCCCATAAATTCATTGTAAAATCAGTACAGATTATCCAGTTTTGTAGCAACAGACTTCTTTAATCTGAAATCAGATTTATTGGACCTATGTTAAGCATTGGGATGGTTGATTTTCATGGTTGCTATCATAATTGATGTTATCTACATGTTTGGCATAGTTTTATGGATGTTTGGTATATGTTTATTGGATGCCTATAAGTGTTTATTATTCTGAAAAAATAAAAAATCAAAATTCAGTCCTAGGGTTTGAGCAGAAAACTAAATCAGAAAAGTGCAGAAATATAAATCAGAAATCTAGGGCATAAATCAGAATTTTAGGGCAGATCCCATTAGGGATATTTCAACTACGCTTCCCGATCGGACACTTGCAATAAGGAGCATTGGGTAGTTGTCCCAAATTATCAAAGGGTAATCCCAATGGGGGTTTATAGAAGTGATTTGAATTAAGAGGATGGAAAAATTGTTTGTAGATGCCACTGTGAACATGAAGAATGCAGACATATTTACATGGAAGAACTGATCAAAGAAGTTAATAAGGAAAATATGAACATGAAGCAAGCAAACATATTTGCATGAAAGGACAGGTCTAAGATGAGGAATTAATAACAGCTCCAATTTTTCTTGAGGGATGCAAGCAATATTTCCAGAAGGATTACGATGTCAGGGTTTGAAACAATGTTATCGCCCTACATATTCTAGCAGGATGTGTCTCTCAAGTAGGGATCTCTACTCCTTATGAGCCTGGGTCTCTCGAGTTGGGATGTCTACTCTTTATGGGCCTATCCAAATAACATTGGAACATTTAAGATTTCTAGACACAAGAAGTCGACATTGTTACCTACACAACAAGAACAACAGTTGGATAAACCACTAGTGGAGAAATCAGACCTGGAAAATAAAAATCAGTAGTTCGAAAAGATGATTCAAAAGTTGGATAAAGAAACCATCCCCTGAAAGAGTGAAGTCAAGTACTGGAGGGAGACAAGTAATAAATTTGAGGACTGGTGGACCACCCATGACATTGCTGCAAAGAAGTTGAAGCACACCAATGATCATCTTATGATAGACATAAAAGGTAAAACAAAGCATTAAAACAGCTCAATCAGAAAGTAGAGATGGGAAAATCTGAACATGAGCAGACTTAGGCACCTTTTGATGAAGGGTAGCACATGAGCAAATTGAGGCATTTTTAGGTAAAGAGAAACTAGCACATGAGATTACCAAAGCAACATTGAGAAAAAAGAAGGAATGGGGTGATGCTACTCTCAAAGTAGCCAAGCAGTTGACAAAGATCAGGAAACTGTTTATTGCTCTATTTGATAAATTGAATACACGAATTAATAATAGAGATGACAATGCATACCAGCTGGATACATGCGTAAAATATATCTTTATTCACACATGAAATTATTACTGAAGAAGACTAGAGATGGTCAACCAGGGATCAAAGTCAATCCGACTAGATCATACTACTCTCCTTGACAATACACAATGTATTTAAAGGACCCAACGGTTGCCAAGAAGAACACAACCATCAACCAACCAACACTTATAACTACCCGAAGCTGACAACCAATTAATACATAGTTAGATAACCAATTTTATCAAAACATAATTATAGGCATTGTACACCCACTATAGAAACTTCAAAAAATGATGTGGCCAGATGATTCTCCACAATCAACTGCATCCACATCTGCAATACTAAGGGTTGGACAGTCATCACAGCACTCTATAGTGATGATTACAGCTTTGGTGGCTCCTAAAGATATGGTAGATGCACACAACCCCAACCAATTGAGTTATGACAGTGATGCCAACAAGTCTTATGGGAAGGGAAGATATAGGCATCAATTTTATCATAGCACAAATAATCTCTTTCCATGTACTTGGCATACTTAACCTAATCTCGTTTATTGTACTTGAGTAAGACAATGAACTTAATATATGTGTATTACAATTAAAGTATGTGTGCTTGTATGACTTGAAATTAACTTTTGTATTAATTATGGTTGAAAATTTAGACTACTAAATATGTCCCATACAAGTGGTGGTTGTCAAACAGTCAAACTAACATGCCTTTAAAGAGCCTCTCTATAAATGCTATGTTTGAACAAATAAATGGGAATCTCTATCACAGTCTCCCCAATTGTGATAGCTGTCTTATGTTAGAGAATATATTGAACATGCTATGTATGAATCATAGTTACAAGACTCAGACTTAGACTCGCTGTAAACTTGACAAGCTGATTTTTGACCCGAACTCAAACTCAATGCCTAGACTCGGCAAACTGAAAAAACCATGAAATATAGAGATTTTTAAGGATTTAAAATTTGTATCATGCACCCTTTAATAAATAAACATTAAAGACACAATAAACTAATCAAATAGAAGCTACTTTGATCACATACACAAGTATACATCAATCATATGAGTATAAAAGCAAATTTAAGTTGAAGGAGACCACATTTTTAGATATATAAATATTGTCAGGTATTTAAGGTGTACAAAACTCATGGATTATAATATCCATGGCATCAAAAACAAAAATCACAATATCGAGTCATAAACTATGGTCGAAAGGAGCTTGTATCCCTCAACCCAACAATACTAGCTCTATATGGAGTCATGTGCTTCTTTCTTAGACAGGCCTACAAATGCTGCTACAACCTTAAGAGCGTCACTTAGGATACAGTTTGACTTAGAAAGCTAGAAGTATAAATATAATTTAATTACTATGAATTTAATTGGGAAAAGTTGAAAAAACCATGAAATATAGAGTTTTCTAAGGATTTAAAATTTGTAAGATGCACCCTTCAATAAATAAATTTTAAGAACACAATAAGCTAATCAAATAGAACCCACTTTGGTCACATTCACAAGTATACATCGATCACATTCTATGTCACCGTATTCGCCGAATATGAAGCTTGAAGTTCGAATTTAGGCGAATTTCAAGTTTAGGGTTTAAATTCGTTGATGTTCACCATATTCAGCGGTAAGGAAAATGCAAAGTTTTTTTTCCATTAAAAAATGCTTTTTAAAAAACGTGTTTAGGTTACTGGAATCGGAATTCAGAGTCAAAAACCCTGTGGATACACTCTGGAATTGGGTTTGTTCCTTCTGAAATGGCTTTGCCTTCCATCATTCTATATCCACGCGATTCCAGAGCTCACGTGCTAATTCCGTACCCATGTAGTCTACCCGTCCTTGTACGCGATTCGCAACTTAGTTTTTTTCTATAAAATGTGGGTTTATACTAAGCCATCTTTTTGTAATGAATCAAATCTATTTATCAATGTTAAAACATTTAGACAATTGTATGGATATATTACTTATATTTATTATAAAAAATAAAAAATAAAAAAATTACATATGGCGAATTTAATCCGAATTTTATACTTTTCGATTTTTTTCCTTGTCGAACTTCATCCGAATTTCAATGTTGTCGAACTCGAATTCAAATTCGAACCTGGTGACTTAGATCACATTAGTATAAAAGCAGACTTGAGCTTAAGGAAGCAACATTTTTAGATATATAAATATTGTCAAGTGTTCAAGGTGCACAAAACTCGCAAATTATAATATCCATGGCATCAAAAATAAAAATCACAATATGGAGTCATGAACTATGGTAGGAAGGAACTCGTATCCCTCAACCCAACATTACTAGCTCTATGTGGAGTCATGTGCTTGTATCTCAAACAAGTATGTTGCTACAGCCTTAGAAGCATTACTTAGGAAAAAGTTTGACTTGGCAGACTAGAAGTATAAATATAATTTAATTACTATGAATTTAATTGGGAAAAGTTAAAAAAATAAAAAAAATGTTGTTCTTCCTTTCAACATGGCCCAAAAAGATTTTCATTTTTTTGTTTTTTAAAACTAGAGTAGAGATTTGGAAATAACACACGCAATGGGGTCAAGGGGCAGCACCCCTTGTGGAGGTCTAGGGGCAAAACCCCCAATGGCATCAAGAGTAAATGCCCCTCAGAAGGTCCATGGCTAGTGCCCTAGGTGAGATCCTTGTTGCAATACAAGGCAACATTGAGGGGTAAAGCCCCCACCCCCAAGCCCAAATTAAAGCCTTTGAGACCACACAAACCATCATGGACCATGCCATTTTTCATAGTTTTCACATTAAACCATCCTCCAAAAGTGCTCCAAACCCTTCATAAAATGCTTGACTTCATGGTTTTATGTTTTAAGCATTTTCAATTTTTTATGCTTTTTTTCTTGGTTTTCATACACCTGGCTGAGTCTAACCATCAAGGCCCATCAGATAGCCAAATCATGAGTCCTCAAGACTTGTTGAGTCTAGGCAAGTCCTAGTGAGTATTGTAACATTAGTACCATGAATAAAGTACCATATTATTTCAAATATTGAAATATGTGCATTATTTCTTTATTTATAGTCTTATTTGGTTGTGAATAGTCTATTTCTATGCTACAATGCTGCTCACAATAAGATTGTTCAAATGAGATTGTTGTCCAGCATCCAATTGGTTAGATGATGATGGTATTGGCATCATCTTAGAGCCTTCTTGATATGGATGTAAATGATGCCAATAAGAACCCCCTTGGTATCCAAAAGAATGTCACCCAACTCCATCCATGTTATTGATTCAGAGTCTTTTAATTAGCCATCCTTCAGCATATAGCCATCACATCCACTCTCTATGCAAAAAATACCCACTACCTTTGTAGAGCATGCAGCTATCCAAGCCAATGACTATGGCACCATCAACAACAATGTGCATCAAATGTGTTGTACCCAAATAAAAAATTTGCTTCAATAAGGCATTTTGATTTAAATGGTCTAAATTGTCATCAAAAGTCAGTTTTAGGTCAAAAGAAGCAAGGGATGTTTGTGGGTTTACTGTCCAGAGGATATTGGCAAATTTTGAAAATTAGGGTTTCCAGGCCCCTGTTTTTAGGAAAAACCCTAAGGATCTTTCCAAAATTGACTGAAAATAATTGTGATTGGCTTATTTCACCTCACGATCACATTGGTAAAGTGAGAATCAAGAAAAAGTCAGTTTTGCTCTGGTGGGTCTACTTCACTTTTTCAGGAGAAAAGTTAGGACCTTCAAGATCAACAATGGCAGATGGCCAGATACCAAGTGTCGAAATCTAAGCCTAAAACACATCACTGAAGATTCTATGACGAAAGATACTTCGCGACGGAGGGGATTTTTGAAGAGGTGAAAATCATCAAAATATTTCTAACTCTGGAGCATAAAAGCCAGGGGCGCCCAAGGTTTCAAAGACTCAGATCGACTTTCTGGGTTTGTCACTTCCAAGAAGTCTTCTCTGGAATTCTTCCAACTTCGCGATGAATCTGCCAACCAGTCCAGAAGATCTATCTAACGCCTGAATTTGAAGATCAAACGAAGAACGGAGGAAATGAAGTTAGTCAAAATTTAACAGACTCTAATGGATAAAAGAGCCCATGCTAGCCAGGGGCGCCCAAACTTTTGAGGCAACAAATGCAACTTTTTTAGCAAATGACATCTAAGATGTTTGTCTCAGACTTAATCAGGCTTTGCAACGAGTCCATCAGTAGATTAATCGAAGCTGCCAAACAACCAGAATTAGGAGTCAAATAAAAGGATTTAGTCATAGTCAAATTGTGAGTTCAGAGCACAAAAGCACCCCTGCTAGCTAGGGGCGCCTAGGGTTTTGAGCCCTCAAATGCAGTTGCTAGGGTTTGCTAAAATATTCATCCTCTTCAGAATTCTTCAAGCCTTCCATTGCATATCTCAGCCTGATCAGAAGAATTGTCAGTTGCAGATTGAACAAAGAATGGAGCATGAAGGACAAAATTAGAAAATTGTAAAAATGGCTAAGTCTGGCAATAAAGGAGCACCTACTGGCTAGGGGCGCCCAAGATTTTAACATGCCAAATGCAGTTTTTAGGGTTTATGACCTCTAAGAGATCATGTTCAGTTTTGCTCCAGCTTTGCAGTGGACCTGTCAGCTAGCTCAAGAAATTTGTCAAGTGCCGGGAAATGCAGACTAAAGGGAGTAAAAATCAATTTTGAAATGGTGAAAATCATTGAAAATTTTCTAAGTCTGATGAGCAAAAGCGCCTCTGCTGGCCAGGGGCGCCCAGAGTTTTGATGACCCAGAAATCAAAATTAGGGTTTGCAACCTCAAGACATTTTCAATGGTGAAAAATTCTGAAATTTGGAACTAATTTTCTGTAGGCCTATATGCATGTTATCACAAAAGGAGGGGTGCTGATTCATTGGTTGGCATGAGTTATTGAGGACAGTCCTATTCTTTGCTGTTTTTGACTGTGCAACCCTTAGGACTTCTTTTTGAGGGTTTATTTGAATTGCTTTGTTTTGGGTTTAACCACTGTCAAGAACAATTTGAAGGGAATATCTGGATTGTGTTTAAGAGCTTTAAGGCCTAAGTGTGTGTAAAAGATAGGTGGGTTTGGATTCTTTTTGTGGATTTGTGTCTAAAGAACCAAGTTTTTTTTTAATAAGTTGCAGGGTATAAATTGGTGTTACCATTGAAAGACCAAGGATCTTGTGTTTACTGTTGTCAAACCACATTTTCATTGCCTTTGAGAACTCCTTGAGTTTGCAACAGCTTTTGCTCTGCATCAGGAGACCTTGTTGGTACTTTACTCTTTCATCTGCCAAGGGGGTAATCTTGTGTGTAGCAAATTCAATTGGTGACTTCAGAGATTGTTGTCACCTTGTGCTTGGCGTGATGATTACACTTGATGTTGCAGTGCATTTGGTTATGTTTGGTAACATGTTGATTGTAAATATTATTGGTGGACAATTGATGTGTATATGTTCCTCCATATTGTAATGATTTCACCTAATGCGTGTTATTTCAAATATTACTTTCAGTGATAATGCAAAGTTGTCCTAGATTGATACTTGGTGACTACTCATATCAGCCACTAAAGCTTGGTCATTTTTTTCAAATTATAGCATTGCAAAGAGAATCACTGCAGTCATTATTGGAAAATGCAGATTAGACAAAACAAGTCCAAAGTTGAGAACTATCAAAGCAAACAGCTCATTATCAAAATTTGAGACCTGTCAAAGCAACAGGCTCGGTATCAAAATTTGAACCTTGTCAAGGTAGCAAGCTTTGTTCAAACAAATTTAAGACCTGTCACAGTAACAGGCTTTTTAAAGAGGCTTCAGATCAACCAGCAGATATTCTCATCAAAGTGCTTGGCCGAGAGAAGTTTGAGCAGTTCAAAATACAGCTTTGTTTCATAGTAACCCTTTCAGATTAAGGGGGGGATGTTAATGTGTTAATCATTAAGGGTTAGCACATTTGTAATTTATTTTCAGTTTAGATGGTTATGGCAGATAAACTGCTTTCCCTGCCTATAAATTTGAATATAAACTGTCCTTTGAAATGTACAATTTATATGCAGGAATAAAATATTCTATTCTGCCCCTCCTGGACCTAACACAGATATCTAACACTCTAAAATATCATCTTCATCTGAAAATCAAAATTAACCATTTCAACTTCAACTATTTACAGCACAGACTATGAGCATACCTTGAAGGTAGTAATTAGCCGAGGTTGACTGCTACTAAGAACACCAATTTCTGAAGACCAGGTGTCACCATTACAGCATGCATAGTGCCCAAGAATACCTCCAATAAGACCAGTCACCAAAGATGCCTTTTCAGAGTCCAAACAGATATCATTCCAGCCTGTTAAATATGCAACTCCTAATGCTAATGCCGTGGCAATCAAACTATTTATTAGCACTTGCAACCTGAGTGAAAGGCAAAATTAATCAACATCAAGACCAAATATCCATTTCAGAATACCTGATATTTTGGAATAAAGACAAAAAATAGGTCCAAATATTGTAGCAGATATTATGAAAAAAGTTAACATCTCAGAGAAAAATAATGCTAATGAAATTATGAATCAGTTAGAATTTATGTAAAAGGTCTCCTGTATCAAAACTTCGAGGTACAAGAAGGTAACTTTTAAGAGTCAATAAGTCTAACATGAGTAATCAGATATGACCCATTCGCATCTGTAACGACATCAGAATTCTCTCAAATACAGATACAAATACCTGTCCAACTGATTCCAGTAGGAAAGGGAAATATTCATATCTATGCTGCAATATCCAGGACAAGCTCTAACATAATAAGAACATCATTTAATACAAGTACTGAAGAAAAACCAATTAAAGGGCTTAGAATGCTTTAAGATTTACGTTACACATCAATAATAGTAGCACATTCAGAATGTCTTAGAGTATCTGTATTCAATGAAAAATTCGTTGAAGATGCCTTATATGATATATCTGTAATTATTTCATGTGTACTTATTTCCTGAGAAACATCTAAGTCCATATAATAACCTCTGAGGCCATTGTGATATCATGGCCACAAAAAATAAGTTAATTAAAAGCTGTACTTGATATGTATGAGAATTAAGCTTTCTAAAGATTATAACATTTTTCCTTACCTGTAGGACCTATGCCCTGTAGTGGGGTTTCCATACATGGAGGACCTGTATCTACTAAAGAGGCTTGCATACCTTGAACCAGTCCATATTTATGTAATGTCCCCTTCACATTAGCCACGCCTGCGATGTATTTAGCCTTATTTATTCCCGAAGGCTAAATAGGAGAAATAAGGGAATAAATATTAAATTAATTATTTATAAAGTTATCTCAATTAATTGATATCATAAGATTGCTAGAATAATATATCTCTATATAGTTAATGGTCAATATTAAATGTAATTAGTTAGTCGACATCTTAAATGTCTTTTGTAGTGAGTAGCTAGAGGTTGGTAGATATCTTAAATGTCTACAATTGTAGTTAGCTGAAGTAGCTAGATTCATAAATGCCTACAGTGCTTTGTCACTGCTATATATTGTAATCTTCTCTTCTTCTTAATGCAAGCAAGTAATAGAATTACTGGTTCTTTTCTGAACATGGTATCAAAGCCCAGGTGACCAAAAATTAATCTTCTAAAAATTTTTGAAAGAAATTTTTTAAAAGCTCTTGAAGATTGAATTTTCGTGGCTCTTTGTATTCTGAAAATTGAGGGCTTTTGTGCAAAAGAAAAAATCGTGGCTTTGTGTTTAAAATTTTCGTGCTCCTATTAAAGGCAAAAATCGCAAGTATTTTTTTTTTTTTTGTGTAGACTTGTGCCCTAGGCCCACGGATTTTTTCGTGGTCTCTTTTGCTCCTGGGTGCGTGTTTATTCTGAGCACGACTTTCAGACTTCTCTAAGCACGTGTTTTCACCTGTTTTAGCCACGATTTTGGCTCTTCTTGGGCACATATTTTGTGAACCCTTTGTTGGACGCATTTCTCAGAGATTTTGTGCAGGATTTGGACGGGTTTCCTCTGAGTTTTTCCAACCCCTTTCCACACGCGCTTTTGCTCCTGTAAAGCCGCGTTTTTCAGACGTTTTTGGGCACGATTTTTTACTTTTTTGGGCCGCATTCTTGTCTTCATTGTGGACGCAATCTATGCCCTTGCTTTGTTGTTCCTGCTAGGCGCGAATTATTGAATTCTCTGCAACTTTCTGAATTTTCATGGCTGCCTAGGGTCTCTATGAAATTGGCCAGGATTTTTACCTTCAGTTTCAAGCCGAAAAATTATTCTAATCACAGATTCTTGGTGGGTTTTTCGAGATCTCAATTGGGTTGTATTTGGATTTTTCTGGGTACCTCGAAATTTGTGCAACTGGGTGTTGTCGAAATTTTTTGGGTATCCTTCAAATTTTTTGAGTATTGTCTTAAAAACTTTGCATTGGTTTTATACCTCAAAATCCGTGCTAGGGTTTCGATTTCTGCCTTGAAATTTGTCCTGCAAAACTTGTTTTTGCTTTCAATGCAATGGTTTTTGTGCCTTCACCAGTTTAACTTCAAGGTATGTGATGGCATCTCTGATAAATATAATGCTCAAAAGCAGCCAAAAGTTCAATGGGAAGAATTACAACACCTAGAAGCAACACATGTTTATGAACTTTGAATATCATTGCCTCGATCAGGTCGTTTTGGGAAACTCAACTCGTCCCACTGTAGCTAGAAAGGACCGAGACAAATGGGATGAACGCAATCGGGAAGCTATCATGCTCATCAAACTCTCAATCACAGATGAGCAACTACCTCAAGTACCGTCTAGCAAAACTACGGAAATCTGGGATCATTTGAAGGCCCTTCATAAAACCTCCAACAAGAGCAGAGCGTTCTTTCTCAAGAACATGCTTTTTTCCATCATTATGGATGAGAAAATGTCCTTACAGGAACATCTAACAAAGATTAAGGACATTCATGATCAGTTGGAAGCGATTGGTTGAACAATGGAGGAAGAGGACATGGTCGTCATTACTTTGAAGAGTTTGCCAAAATCTTATGAGCATTTCATTAAAACGCTCAATATTACTTCAACAAATGTTGATTTGAAGTTTCCAGACTTGTGTAACAAGCTTCTACAACAAGATCGTTGGAGACGGCAGTTTGGAAGCAGTACCAGTTCCACCTCCACAGAGCAAGCGTTCTCTGCCAAATCTTCTGCTAAAAACAAAGGGAAGGCTCAAACTTCTCAGCCGAAAAGCTCTGGTTCTTCTCAGGACAGCAAGAAGAAGAAGAACGTTCAGTGCAATTATTGCCATAAATATGGTCACATGAAGGCTGACTGTCGAGTTCGATTGGCTTCTGAACAAAAGAAGCAGGGAGGGTCTCAACAAAAGGCAAATGTCGCAGAGCACTCTGAGCAGAAAGAATCTACATTCTATGCTTTTATGGCCAAGAGAACAGCAGATCCAATACAATCTTCTGTCTAATGTCGCAGAGCACTCTGAGCAGAAAGAATCTACATTCTATGCTTTTATGGCCAAGAGAACAGCAGATCCAATACAATCTTCTGCCTAGTATATTGATTTTGAGGCTTCATGGCATTTTACTCATCGTCGGGATTGGTTCACAAAATTCGAACCATTCTCTAATTCTATCATTCTTGGAGGAGGCGAAGAGTACACAGTTGTTGGTAAGGGCACTGTCCAGATTCACTCAGGAGGAAGAAATTTAATCTTTCTTGATGTCTACTATGTTCCAAGCATGGAACATAATCTTCTCTCCGTCAGCCAAATCATGAGGCATTCTCCCCAGTTGGATGTTCTTTTCAATTAGTCCACCTACAGCATTGTTGATCGGGAGACTTGTACTACAATCGCTATGGGACTTAAGGATCATGGTCTGTATAGACTTGTTGATTCTAGTGATTCTCAGGAGCATGCTCTGGCTGCCAGGAGTACTTTCATCAACAAACTTTGGCATCAGCGTTATGGGCACTTGAATGTGTACTATCTCTCTCAATTGTCTCAGGAGGGTTTGGTTGTTGGTCTACCTAAGATCCAAACTCAAAACCATGGAGTTTGTGGAGCCTGTCAAGCTGGGAAGCAGCATCGGACACCATTCTCGAATGGTGATTCTTGGCGAGCCTCCAAGGTACTTCAATTAGTTCACGCTGATGTATGTGGACCAATGAACACTCCATATGTTACTGGATCCAGGTATTTTTTATTATTTGTTGATGATTTCAATAGAAAAATGTGGGTGTATTTTTTGAAACATAAATCAAATGTGTTCAATACATTTCAATAGTATAAGGCCTTAGTTGAGAAGGAATCAAGTTCTCAAATTGTCACTCTAAGGTCAGATAATGGGGGGGAGTTTTGTTCAGCTGACTTCTCTACTTTTTGTGTTGCACATGGCATTAAACGCCAACTCACCACACCATACACCCCTCAGCAGAATGGTGTCGTTGAACATAGGAATCACATCATTACTGAAATGGCTCGTTCTATGATGGAGTATTGAAATGTCCCTAAGAAATACTGGGCTGAAGCATATTATACTATAGTCTACCTCCTGAATCGATCACCTACACAGGCCATTAAGAAGATGACTCCAGAAGAAGCCTGGTCAGGATGTAAGCCTAAGGTGGGCCATCTGAAAGTCTTTGGTTCCACAACTCATGTCTGGATTCCAAAAGCCAAGCGTGCCAAGCTGGACTCCAAGAGTCAACAACTTATGTTTACAAGTTACAGCGACAATCACAAGGCATACAAGTTTATTGATGTGGAGACAGATCGTCTCATATTCAATCGTGATGTTGTGATTGATGAGACTATTGGTCCATTTCTTCCTACTACCAGTCCTGCGGATCAGCCTATGAAGGTTTCTGATGAGGGTGTTCGTCTTCTTCTTGGTTCCCCTGATGGGAGGGCTTCAAAGCATTTTGACTCTAAAGATGAGAAGTCTACCGGTCATGATATAGCACCACCTGCTTTTCCTCAGGACTCACATCTGGATGACTTTGTTCCAGAAATCCCAGGAGATGTTGTTTCTCCTATTTCAGATGTTGGTACTTCTACTCCTCGGCCTAAGTGGTGGCTCAATACTATCAGAGATCTTCATGATGATGAACTCATTGAGGGCAGATCAGCTCGCAGAAAGAGCAAGCAACAAAACATAGTCAATTTTGCTCTTATGGCCAACATCCATAGCATCTATGAGCCTCAGACATATTCAGAGGCTAAAGGAATTCCAGAGTGGGAAAAGGCTATGGAGACAGAATATCATAGTCTTCTGAAGAATCACACTTGGGTTCTTTCTAATCTTCCTCCTGGGAAGAAACCTTCAGCTGCAAATGGGTTTATAAGGTCAAGTATCATGCAGATGGTACTCTGGATAAATACAAGGCAAGGTTGGTAGCTCGAGGATTCACACAGTGGGAGGGCATTGACTATGAGGAGACTTTTGCTCCTACTACCAAGATGAGCACAATTCGTCTTCTTCTTGCTATTGCCGCCCAGTTTGGATGGGCGGTTCATCAGATGGATGTCAAAAGTGTTTTTCTCAATAGTGAGTTGCAGGAAGAAGTCTACATGACGCAGCCTCCTGGTTTCAAGGTTGCCAGAAAAGAACATCAAGTTTGTAGACTGGTCAAAGCACTCTATGGATTGAAATAGGCTCCACGTGCATGGTACATCAAGATTGATCAGTACTTGGTTGATCATGGTTTTCAGCGTAGCCCTTCTGACAGTAATTTGTATGTCAAACACTTTGGTGATGATATTCTCTTTCTTGTTATCTATGTTGATGACTTGATCATTACTAGTAGTTCAGCACATTTGATTGCAACAATCAAACAAGATTTGTGTCAGGCTTTTGACATGACAGATTGGGGGCTTCTCCATTATTGTTTGGGTATTGAGGTTTGGCAAACAACTGATAGTATTTTTATCTCTCAGTCTAAATATGCTCGAAGTCTGCTTGACAAATTTTGGATGCAGGATTGTAAACCTGCCTCCACACGTATGGAGAAGGGGATGAAGTTGTCAGCCAACTCTGATTCACCTCCGGTCAATGAAACGACATTCAGGCAACTAGTGGGCAGTCTCATCTACCTCATTGCCACTAGACCTGACATCAGTTTTGTCGTGAGCTACATTTCTCGTTTCATGATAGCTCCAAAAGCTGATCATTGGGTTGCAACGAAGCATGTGTTGCGATATGTTAAGGACACTTCAGGTTATGGTATTTTGTATGGCAGGTGCAAGGATCTAAAGCTGATTGGTTACACAGACTTAGATTGGGCAGGTTCAGTGGATGACAGAAAATCCACTTTTGGGTATGTATTCAGTTTGGGTACAGGTGTTGTAACATGGACCAGTAAGAAGCAGCAGGCAGTGGCTCTTTCCTCGACTAAAGTTGAATATCGAGGAATAGTTAAGGCAGTGAGGCAATTTGGCTCCGCAAGATGCTTTCTAACATGCACATGTCACAAGTAGGACCTTCTCCCTTGTACACTGATAATCAAGGGGTGCTCAAACTGGCCAAAAATCCAGTCTTCCATGAATGTACCAAGCATGTCGAGCTTCATTGTCACTACATCCGTAAGCTGGTAGAAGACGGATCAGTTCAGCTGCAATATGTTCCGACAGCGGATCAAACTGTAGATATTCTCACCAAGTCTCTGAGCTCGGATAAGTTTGTCAAATTCAAGGGGCAACTTGGTGTTGTTGACAAATTGACCATTAAGGGAGGGTGTTAGAATAATATATCTCTGTATAGTTAATGGTCAATATTAAATGTAATTAGTTAGTTGACATCTTAAATGTCTTTTGTAGTGAGTAGGTAGAGGTTGGTAGACATCTTAAATGTCTACAGTTGTAGTTAGCTGAAGTAGCTAGATTCATAAATGCCTACAGTGCTTTATCACTGCTATATATTGTAATCTTCTCTTCTTCTTAATACAAGCAAGTAATAGAATTACCAGTTCTATTTTGAACAAAGATAGCTTTATATTTAATTAATTTAATAAAGTGACTAAAATAAATATTATATCTTTAAGTCACTTGGAATAAAATAATATTATTTTCTAGAAGCTTCTTGGAGGTGAATGAGAATTCTTTATAAGGAGCTCAATGCAAGTCACTTTCACCATGTCTTGAGTTATTCTACTTTCATACCTGTTTGGTAAAGAGCTGAGTGTTTGCATTGCCCGAGGGTTTGAAGACTCTAGGGTACCGATTTCGGTTGTGGAAGATCAACCCTAGTTGGAGATGAGTGGGAGATACTTTAGTCTTCCAGTTTGAGCAAAATTTCATGGTCTTTGACCAAATTTTGGTGGCAAGGAGATATTCGATTTTGGAGGAAATAGTTGCAGACTTTTTGAAGAAGTTTGGCAGCCACTTGAGTTCGATTTTGTGAAGAGATTGGAGAAAGTGTTTCAGTTTGGCATCAAGTCGATTTTTGGAGATCATGATGGCAGCTTTATTGCAAATCGAATTTTGATAGTGAAGGATGATTTGCTGTTTCAGATACAGGACAACATCTTGCACAATTAGCTGGGTCGATTTCTATGTTTGGAGTCTTATAAAAATTCGGTTTTGCCAGAAGGAGAGACGCCAGGCATCAGGGATAATATTCACTGCTTTTTGACATCAAAAGAGACATCTTTGAGGGAGATTCGACTGGTTTATTGCATTGCTGGGTCGTCTATCTTCAGTCGCCTTTCCAGGTTCTTTACATATTGTAAACCTTACATTTTTAGAGTCCTTTTTGCATTGTTAGAATCCCTGTCATAACAGCAGACTGTAACTTCATCTCATATGTTGAATATATCAAATTTGCATCATTTAGCAGCTTGAGTCGAATTAGTCATTATCTCTTGTAAATCGCACTCGTTGAGAGTTTTAGTGTGAACATCATTGGCATTCATTGTAATCAGTTTAAGGACAATATATTTGCAATACTTTGGAGTTGGGAATTTGCTTACAAACTGTTTGTCAAAATGACATAATGCTATAGCTGTAAGTCTATAGTAGTTTCAGTCATATATTGCATTGAAAAATCGCTAAAAATATCTGCATTTCATCTTAGTTGCATTTGAAAATCTTTGGCATTGTTGGTTAAGTTTTTATGCATCAAATCTTCATTCAAAAACAAGCAAAACAGAGCAGAAAATCAATTACCAGCAATAAACACCTTGCAAGACAACCGTTTGACAAAATAGTAGGGGCATCAAAAAAAGAAATTCAGGGCAGATTTGGCAAGGTTGTTTACAATTTATTTAGTGCAAACAAGTAACTCGGTCCAGGGGGGGTATTAAAAAGTCATGTATATTTAAGAACGGAACTAATACTCGAGAAACTATACGGTCCACCTGCCCATTCATGATTTGCTCTAGAAAAATAGACATCTATGCAATGGCAAGCATTAGCATGAATTATGCATTGTCCCATTGAAGTGAATATTTGTAAAACCAGTACAATAGGTACTACAGAATGGCAGAAGGGAAAAAGACCAAAATCAAACAATGCTATTTGTTGCAAATAAAAGAAGTGCAAGTACTCTACAACTTGGAAGTGCAAGAAAATGAGCTACCAAACAAACTGGAAGAGGCTAAGGCATGGACACAGGTAGTAAAAGAACCATTAGGCAAAAAGAAGGAGTTGATCAAGAAGCAAGTAAAGAGTCAAATGATAGAAGGACAGGAAAGGCACAATAAATTATCAAATATAATCATCTAAGGGCTGAAAAACCATGGAGAAGGAGAGGAGACAAAACATCTAGCAAGGGATTTCCTTTCAGATTGGTTAAAATGAAAAGGTCAGATCAAACAAGCAAGTAGAATCAGAAGTGGCAGGAGACATGAAGGGATATACATATCCAGGTCACAATGGTCAACTTTGTGGATATCACAAAAGTATTAAGAAAGAGGCATGTTGAAAGACTCAAACTATTACCTCAATTAAGACTTAATCTTTTTGCAACTAGAAGAGAGAATTAAGGAATGGGTGAAGGTGAAGGCAGCAAGGAATGAGAGGAGCTGGACATAATCAAGCAATAGGAAAGCCTATATCACAGCTCAACAAAACTGAAATAAGTAGGAAGTATGGGCTGCCCAAAATCATCTTATGTTGGTAAGTTGAAACTGCAGAATTTATCCTTGTAGAAGAGTACCTGGGTTAGGACCCATAGCCAAAGATAGAGAAATAACCATTTTGACAAAAACAAATGAGCACAATGGGTGCAAGACACCAGAATAAGGCAACACAAAGGCAGCAATATGGAATAGAGCAGCAGAAAATGGCAAGGAACATGAGGGTATAATGGTGTTACTAAAGGAAGCATGGGGTAAAAATGTCAGAATAGGAAAACAAAATGAAAATAAACAGTATATTTGGATAAGAACTATAAAAAATGACAGAAATATTTAGCATAGTGGCATGCTATTTTACACCCAAGAATTTAAAATTGTATAAAAACATGACTTAGACCATGAAGACTCATTCCTAAAGAGGGATATTTCAGCCTACAGTAAGCTTGGGAAGATTCTGTTTCCAGGGGAATTTAATGCAAGGAAAGCAGACAAACAAACCAATATTCTATGAAGTAATGAAGATCCAGATATAAATCCTCTGTGGATGGTGGAAGAAGAAAATCAGCAATGGGTCAGAGCTTCAGAAGATGCATAGTGGGCCACCACACACTTTGAAGAAGAGTTATTAGCTTTATGCACCATACACAACTTGATCGTATGTCTATAAGGAAATGGGAAAACTCAGGAAATATGCATGTGAATCCTATAATGGGCAGCGAGTAATTGACTATGTAATATGCTTACAAAATTGCATATCTAGAATAGAAGAGCTAGAAGTAGAATATTCCCTCATGGAGCTCAAATCAGATCACAAACCAATTCTTATTAAATTTCAATTACAAGGAGACAAAGAGCATGACAACTACAACTGGATCGATAAAATAAGCATCCATTCAAATGAAACATCCTCTCGATAGAGGAAAATCAGCAAGCCTTCAGGGCTGCCTTGAATAACAACAAGAAGAGGAAAGCAAGGGACACCCCAGAATTTGTATAGACTCCTGATTCTACTAAGAGCAAGAAGCTAATGCACACCATTCAAGAAGCCCTAAACACATCCAAGAGAGCTAAACCTGAAAAGAAGAAAATAAATAGCTTCCCAACAAACCCATGGGATGATGAAAAATGCAAGGCGATGCAGAGATCACTAAAGTAACCAGCAGGAAGAACAAAGGAAAACCAAAAAAATGATGTGCGATTGGTGAGAACAGAAAAAGAAGAATACACAAGAACTAGAAGAAAGGAGCTGATTTACTTAGGCAAACATGAGCCAAAGAGACTTTGGAGAGAGCTACATAAGGAAAATACACAGACAGAGAACAGCATAACGGCAAGTCAATGGTTGGGGTAGGCAAAATAGTTGTATGAGCATGAAGAAAAACGAAAAGTTGCACCTCCTACTATCATTGTGAGTGAGGATCTTTTCATGACTAAAGACAACATACAAAGAATTAAAAAGCTAGCAACACATAAAGCTTGAGACAAAGAGAACCTACAAGAGAAGCATCTAAAATGGGGAGATCAAATCCTAGCACCTCAAATCAATAAAATTTTCAATGAGGTCATTTGAAACGATTTTCCGACAGAGTGGACAACCACCTTATCCATACCTTTGTTTAACAATGGAGAAGTAAAAGGTCATTCAATCCTCTCTTTGCAAAGCTCTTTGAGAGTATGACAGAACATACAATTGGTAGTTGGGTGGAGGAACATGGAAGGAGAGCAAAGGAGAAATAACGTTTTAGACCCAAACACTCAACTATCAATCATTGTGTCATGCTCAAACACCTAGTTGAAAAGGTTTGGGGTAAAAAAGAGGATGTTTATTCTGCTATGTGGAATTTAAGAAAGCATTTGACATAGTGTCAAAGAGCAAATTATAGTGCAAAATGGAGGAACTAGGGGTCCAACACATTATAGGGAAGCAATTCACAGATTATATGAGCAAATCAAGGCTAAAATCAAATCACAAGAAGGGTTGCCTGAAAGTTTTAGAAGTGATATAGGTGTCGAACAAGACTGCCCTCTATCCCCAACTTTTGGATTATACATTGCTAAGCTAGAAAATTGAACAAACAAATTTGGAGAGGAAGGGGTCCACTTGGCCAAGTATGTGGTGAAACTCCTACCTTATAATGATGACCAAATTCTAACAGCAGAGACAACCAAGTTTTGAGAGATCGTCTATGGACTTTAGAGCTATTTTGTAAAGAAGTTGGGATGCAGGTGACCATTCATGAAACCAAATTCTTTATTTTCTCATTGAAAAAGAAAATCAAGCATTTCCACTTTGAGTTTGAAGGAGAGTCTCTTGAAGTGGTGTTAGAATACAAAGAATACAAGCATCTTGGCCTCTATTTTCACAACAAACTCAGCTGGAACACATGTACGATGAAAAGAATACAAAGAGGTTGGAGAGCTCTTTGTACACTCCAAAACAAATGCAGGTAAGCAGAATTATGGGATTGGAAAACCACCAAGGTCCTATTTTGGTTACTTGTCATACTAGTGGTGTTGTATGGCTGCAAAATTTAGGCTAGTGGAACATTGAGTTTCAAATAGAGGCAAATAGAAAGCATCCAAAAGCATATAATAACAAAAAAAATAGAATTAAGGCTTCAATTCACTATGAAATTATCCTTGTTGAGACAGGTACTTTCTTGTTAGAGGCAAACACTATGACCATGTTATTATGTTTCTTGAAAAAAACAGAAAACATGAAAACTAGCAAGAGGCCTAGGGCTACAAGCCTACAAGAGATGAAGAGTTGCACAAAAAGAAGAACATATGAATAAAACAAAATCAATATAGATGAGTAGTTGGGACATTAGCCTAAACAAATGCCCAAACTTTAAAAAAGACATTAAAAACAATGTGAATGAAAAAGTTTCAACCAATGATGTGGAGGAATAGAACAATTAGGAAACAACAACACTATATTACACAGTTCAAACGGCTTACGACCATTATGAAAAATCATTTATAAGGGTTGAAATCAAATGAAGGGAAAAAATCCTCATTGCTCAACTAAGGACTAGGTCCCATAGGCTTAAATGCAAGACAAACAAATGGACAACACCCAAACAAGAGAGGGAGGAGAGGGTTTTTATTTTTTGCACCATAGGGGAGTAGAAATGGAGGAACATTTTATCCTTTAATGTCCAAGATACACAGACATCTAAGCAAAATACAAGGAAACACTAAATTCCATGGTAGAATTATTTGAAGAAAACAGCTTTCAAGGATTGGGAGGGTTGCTAACTCAAATCAGCAAGAGAAAGAACAGCCTTTTAAAAGATGTCACTTGTCCTACAAATCTTTGAACATTTGAGGCAACCAGTACAATTTGAGGTCCCATAGTCCATTTTGGTCTTGTGGACGTAGTTGATATCATTCCATTCATTCATTCTGGTTTTTCTATTTACGGAAAGGACATTTCCAAAGATACCAAAAGCTGTGATTCTTCTACAAATTTTCACAATTATATATAATTGAGTTGTAATCCTCTTCTGCCAAGAAAAAAGTGTTCAACGACTCTAAAAAACAAGAACGCCCAAAAATGAATATTGGCGAGGCTCCTTTGCATTTTTCAGGTTGGCCCTACAGCTTAATACTACTCATTTCAATTAAATGAAATTTGAATAATACGGTTCCAATTAACATCAATATCTCTTGTGCAACATCAATATTTTAGCCCAGGTGATTTCAGATAAATTGTAAATTCTTCAAATTTCACAAAATAAAAAATGAGAAATACATCCATTGGAGCGTAAAAGAATACCAATCCCGTTGGCCTCCCTCCTTGTACTCAGCATCACTTTTGCGCTTCCTTTCGGCACCAAGCTTTGTGAGCTTTGACGATGTGAAGAAAAATGCAAGAAGAAGAGCTCCAAACCTTCACGAAAACATGAGCCCCTTTTAGTATGAACTAAAAGAGTCTCGTTTACAAGTGTAAGCCATATTAATACCTGTAGGAGGCCATGATAGTTGCTGCCATTACTACAAATCCAGCAAAACCACCCGACAGATTTACAGACTTTCGACGAACAGCCCATCCTGCTATGACTAGAGCAAGCGCCACACTTACGAAAGCTTTTATGGCCAGAACATCCATTTTGCCCTACTCTCTGCTTTGCTTTGCTATACCATATAGAGGCCCAAAATTCTCGGGTCATAGGACAAAGGAGAAAGCATAAAGAGTTCATATTTAAAATAGATGTAATGCAAATTCCGTCAAAGCACGTTCCCCATATGTCGATGACAGTGGAATCTCACTCTTCAACTATTTTTTGTCTCTCTTGTTATTGCACTTTACTGTTTTTGCACTTTCTACTGTTCAAGTTAGGTAGGTTTTTTCAATAAAAAGTTTCTATAATCAGATTTTCAAACTCTTAGTTATATGGTCATATGGAGGGAGGGAGCGAGCTATTCAAAACTTCACAACTATTATTTAAAACTTCACAATTATGCTGCTAAAAAAATTACAAGATTCGCTTGGTTTTCATTTCACAAATGTAGATGATATTGGAATCTTTTACTTAATTAATTTTTTTCTCTCTTCTCAATCACTCTCTCTAATGTTTAATTTAGTTAGAAAGGTCTTTTCATTAAAAAAATCATAATCACATTATCAAACTCTTTAGTTATATGGTCATATGGAGGGGGTAGGTCAGGGGAGAGGGGCCGACACTGGCACGGGGTCATATAGTGGGGACAGAAGTAATCCTCTATGGGCCCCACAGTGGAGTGCATTAATATTTAATTGTAAAACATTTTTTATCTATAAAGAACAAAGAGTAGTTGAATCATTGTATCGTCAAAAATTGTATTATAAGATCGGTTTATATTTCTCCCAAACACAAATAATCATTCGCAGTCTTACATGTCAGAGAATATTCAAAGCCTATCTGACACCACAAACATACAATCCAATTTGATTTTTAATGGTTCATAGCATGAAAACATGCAGCCAAAATATAAAATTAGTATAACCCACACTCCCCTTAAATATCACCACTTGCATTACATCATCGCCAATATTTTCATAGACCTGATGCCATGAGAACAACTAAGAGCCAAGACTGTCCCATCACCAAATCCAATCAAACCCACCCCCTATCCCACTTTCCCAGTAACACAACACTCAAAGGAAAATCACTCATTCAGATGTGTCCCATTGGTCAAATCCCATCACAAAACTATTGGCGCCTTCTCCTCTTTTGCCACCTACAACCACCAAAAAAATGGTGTTAAAGCCACCAAAATCACCTGAGAAGCAAACAAACACTGCACACCATAAATACATACAAACTCAATTAAAGGCATCGAAACAAGTTTTCAAATTTGAAAAAGGAGGACATAAATTAAAGATCCATACCAAACCAGCATTAAACATATAAAGAGATTTACAAATTCAAAAATGCATTACTCAATCTTTGGAAATTTCCATTTAGCATGTCTCACTTTCATATTCATATCTACATTTTCCTAGAGGCAGAGGAAGAAAGAGGAGAAGCAGCAATAGCAGCATGCTATCAAGTTATAGGTATTCTACTGCTACTAATTTTTTATGCCTATGAATGTCAATCTGTTGTATGTTACGCAAATGTTTTTCACAATACTGTAAATATCTGAGGTCCCACCGTGATACTGTTTACCTTGGGTTTTTCATTTATATTCTTTACATCAGACTAGTAATATGTTGTATGAGATGTAAATGTTTGTCACAATAACCTGTAACTCAATATCTGGGGTTTCAACTTACACTATTTATGAATGTCAAGTCATTTCAATTCAATTTCTGGATTTTTTATATTCTATATGCCTAGGAATATAGATCAATTGTATTCACTATAAAAAAATTTCACCCACTACCCTGTAACTCAATATTTGGGGTTTCAACTTATATTATTTATGGATGTCAATGCATTTTTGTTCCGTACAATGTGATTGTTACACCCTATCTACTCTAAGTGCACAAGACCAAGTCATTTGTGTTCCTTACAATGTGATTGTTACACCCTATTCTTTATGCCTCATAATGCCAATATGTTTGGTCAAAATTACTTGTAACTCATTATTTGGGGGGGTTTCGACTTATACTATTTATGAATGTCAATGCATATCTAATTAAAAACATTGTGATCGTTTCACCTAATTTGCTCTAAGCGCATAACATCAACTTCTTTCGCTTCAATTTCAACGTTTTCATTTATATTCTATATGCCTAGGAATGCCAATTTATTCTATGTAGTGTAAATGTTTGTCACACAAACTTGTAACTCAATATCTAGGGTTTCAACTTATACTGTTAATGAATGTCAATGTATTTTGTTTCACCCAATCTACTCTAAGCACATAACATCAACTTCTTTTTGTTCAATTTCAATGTTTTCATTTATATTCTATATGTCTAGGAATGCCAATTTGTTCTATGTAGTGTAAATGTTTGTCACACAAACTTGTAACTCAATATCTAGGGTTTCAACTTATACTGTTAATGAATGTCAATGTATTTCAGTTCTTTACAATGTTAATTCCAATCTATTTAAGTGCATAAGACCAACTCCTTTCAATTCAATACAAATTGTTCTAAACTTTTGCAATTCAAACAAAGTAGTAAGATCAAATATAAATCAAATTGTAAAAAAAAAATGGCGGAGCAACAGTCCAGATAGGGTTTTCGTAGGCACCATGGCTTACAGTATGAAGGAAGGCAAGCTCGATGGCCATTCAACAGGCAGAGAGGGAGAAATATCCAAAAAGGTAGGCGTAATGGCACTATCAAGGCTTGGCAAGCTTCGATTAATCAGTGAGGTAGAAATGGGGGAGCTGGAGCGATTTTTCGCTCGAATGTGTAGGTGGTGGAAAATGAGGGAAGGTTTCGTTCAACATACTCAAAGGGTCATGTGGATTTCAAATAGTTGGAAAAGAAGTTTTGGCGTCCAAAGAACCAGTTAGAGAAGGGCGAGCCAAGTTAGGTACTTAAAAACTTTCTCCATACTACAATGGTAACTCTCCTGGTAGACAATAGTGAATGGAATGACTCTGTGAGTGTCTTTAAAGCTCGTGCCTTTTTTATGTGATGGGGTAGGCATTGGCCAACTTTCACTAAATTCAAGGCGTGGTGTGACGATAATTGGGGCAAAGGTTGTGAAATAAAAACCCTGGAGAATGTTTTTTATCTAATTGTTTTCCAAACAGCTCAGGGTAAAGATTGGATTTTAAACAGTGGCCCTTTCATAATGGAAGGCAGGGGCTTGTTTATTTTAGATTGGACCCCAAAATTTGATCCTAATATGGCAAAGATAGAGGAGTTGCCTACATGGATTAGCTTGAAAAATCTCCCTCAAGAATATTGGGATCAGGAAACCCTAAGAAATATTGGTAATAAGTTGGGTGCTTTTGTGAAGTTGGAGGTGCTGACCTAGAGAAATCAGACTGCAACATGTTCCCTAGGATCTGCATTCTAAGGCAAATAATCCACCCTTTACCAAAAATGATAGAGTTGAAATCTAGGGAAGGCATGTGGCGTCAAAATCTAGAGGTGGAAGATCATAAGATTTCTTGTGTGAGTTGTTTAGGAGAAGATCATCTTGAAGGCCAATGTCATCAAGGGTTTAAAGGGAAAGGAGCTGCCCAAAATATTCCTACGGAGGAAGTGGTAGCCCTCACAGAGGAAATCACCAATGAAGAATGGAGATCGTCCAAAGATTGGGGCTCCCTAGAGTCCTTATTGAAAGATGCTAATCAAGAGGGCGAAATGGAAAATCTCTTTTGGGGTGGTGTGCAAAAATAGGAAATCAATTATCTTCATGAAGTTGAGTGTGAAATGAAATCTCAAAGTTTGGTTATAGAGGGGTTGGCATCTAATGAGGCTATGAGGGTTAGTGAGTGTGTTGAAATAGAGCTGACTCTGGCCACCCCAAAAGGAATCATGAGGGTTTTACATAAGGATAGGGCTAGTGAGGTAGGTGAGCTGGTAAAAACATCCTCTTCCCCCTTTGGGGAAGAGATAGGTAGGAGCTCAGGTGTTTGGGCAAGCGGAAGTGCAGTTGTGAAGCAGCCTTTTCTTGAGATCCCACATTCACCCCCTCAAATGGGTACTTCTAAAGTTTTTGGTATTGGTCGTGAAGAAAAACCTGATGAGGTCTATCCCTAGAAGGCTTCAAAATTGGGAAAGAAGGAGCAGGTGGAAGTTCCATTACAGGAAGTAGTCGATAGTCCTCATGGTTCGGAGGGGGTAGTTTTTAAGGATATCCTGATTTCTCCTATTCAGAATCTGGATAGTGCTTTTGAAGGTGTTAAAGATAATGGAGGATCTTTGGAAGACTCAGACTCAAAAACAAAATTAGATGCGGAGCTTGGAGGTGAAGATTTGATGGGTCTTAATGATCAAATTAGCATAATTGAAAAGAGAACTATAGAACAATCCTCAAATCAAACTAGTAAGGTAAAGGTAGGTGAGAAGAGGAGGCGTGGTCCAAAAACCAATAAGATGTGCCTTGAAATGGTTGGGAATGCTATTCCCCAAAGCAAATTGAGATCAGGAAAAGGCTCCTGGCAGCCATGAAAATCCTATCGTGGAATGTCAGGGGCTGTAATGCCCTTGGAAAAATACATTTGATCAAGCGTTGTTTTGATCAAACGAGGTCGGGGTTAGTTTTACTTCAAGAGACTAAAGTCAAGGAACAGGATTTCGACATCTTCCTTAAGCATTTTGGCAAATGGAAAGGTTGTCTTTCGGGTGCTGTGGGGGCTTCAGGAGGTCTTCGCATACTATGGGATGAAGCCCTTGTAAATGTTAGAGTTGTGAGGCAAGAAAGGTTTTGGCAATGGATTTGTGCAGAATCAAAGCAGTTGCGAGCTAGTTTCTTCATCCTTAATATTTATGGTCCATCAAGTGTTATTCAGAAGAACCAGCTTTGGCAGGAGTTATCTAATGTTCTGAATAATAAAGGTGGCAGGATGTTCCTCTTAAGTGGTGACTTTAACGCTATCTTGAAACCATCTGACAAGCTTGGCGGTGTTTGCTGAGCTAGCCAAAGTCAGAGGGATTTTAGTGCCTTTGTTATAAAGAATGGTATGTTTGAACTTTCGTTCAGAAATGGTGAGTTCACCTAGACGAATAGGAGAAGTGGTTTCTTGAACATTGTTGAGAAGCTAGATTGCTTCTTCCTGGCTGGGGATTAGGTGGCTCAATAGTGGCTATGTGAAGCAGAGGTAACTCTTATAACTAGATCAGATCATTATCCGATAGGGTTGAGAATCCAAGAGGAGTTAACTCCAGTAAGATGTCCTTTCAAGTTTGAGGCAATGTGGTTGCGAGCGGAAGGCTTTAAGGAGTCAGTGGCTGGGTGGTGGAGAAATGCTCCTGAAAGGTATGGAAATAAAGCCTATATATTTTTTAAGAATCTACAATTTCTTAAAGAGCAACTAAAGAGGTGGAATAGGGAGTCCTTTAAAAACATTTTTGCTGAGAAGCTAAGATTGGAAGAGGAGTTAAAGCTTCTTCATTCAAAAAACATTGAGAGAGGGATGTTTGAAGAAGATTTTGAGCTGGAAAAGCTCTTGAACAAAGAATATTCAAAAAATTTAGCTCGTGAGGAAGTTTTTTGGAAGCAGAAATCAAGGGAGTGCTGGTTAAAAGAGGGGGATAGAAACTCAAAGTTCTTTCACAACTTAGTGAAAGTTCGTAGAGCAAGTAACAAGGTTTTCTCAATCAAGGATAGGGAAGGGAATGTGTTGTCAGACAATGAACAGATAACCAAAGAAGCAGTAAATTTTTTCTCAGGTTTATGCAAGGGGAACAGTGATGGGGAAAATCAAGCTTGGAAGATCTTGGACAACATTCCTAGTGTGGTTTAGGAGGCTCAAAATGTTATGTTGATGGAAAGAGTCTCTTTAAAAGAAGTGAAAAAGGTTGTTTTCGGGCTAGGGGGAGATAAGGCCCCTGGGCCAGATGGCTTTCCAGCCTTTTTCTTCCAAAAATTTTGGGATATTTTTGCTCAGGATATCTAGGAAGTGGTTGAAGAATCAAGGGGTAATGGGTTTTTCTTGAAGCATTTGAACAATACTTTCATTGCTTTGGTCCCTAAAAGATCAGAGGTAATTTCATTTGAAGACTACCATTCAATTTCCTTATGCAACACAATTTACAAGGTAATTTCCAAAGTGATTGCTAATAGGTTGAAAAAAGTCCTACCTTCGGTGATCTTCGTAGAACATAGTGGTTTCTCTCCAAACATGTCTATTTTTGAAGGGGTGATTGTTGTTCATGAAGCCATTCATTCAGTAAGATTGGCAAAAGTGGAGAAGATGACAGTGAAATTAGATATTAAACGGGCTTATGACGAAGTTAATAGGGACTTTCTCTTGAAGGTCCTTGAGAAGTTTGGTTTCTGTAAAGAGTGGGTTGCCTGGATTCGGAGCTGTATTAGCACCCCTCATTTTTTTGTGTTGTTAAATGGCAGCCCTCAAGGTTTTTTTGAATCCAGTAAGGGGATCAGGCAAGGAGATCCCATCTCTCCCTTCCTTTTTATTATCTTGGCTGAATATTTAGGGAGTTTGATTGTTAAGAAAAGGTGCAGTGGGTTGTGGAAAGGTATTGTTGTTGCTGAAGGGGTTGATCCGATTTCGCATCTTCAATTTGCTGATACACTTTTCTGTTGGGGGATGCAAACAATAGAGAAGCTCGAGTTATGAAAGAATCTCTTGATGAGTATGGGTGGGCTTCTGGTCAATGCATCAATTGGTGGAAGTCAGAGATTTTTTTCTTTCATGTTCCCATTGCTAAACAACTTGAAATTTGTAGGATATTGAGGATGTGTGTTGGATCACTTCTGAGTAAGTTTTTAGTGGTGGACAGTTGCTTAAGCAAGATGGATGGTTGGAAAATTAAATGGCTAACGGCTGCTGGTCGTATTCTCATGTTAAAAAGTGTGATCTCAGCCATTCCATTTTTCTCTATGATGTGTTTGAAAATACCAAAGAAGGTGGTGAAATTAATTGGGCAGTGGATGCGGAAATTTTTCTAGAATGGTGCAAATGATCAAGATAAAATCCCGTTGTTAGCATTGGAGAAAATTTGTAGAGCCAAAGCAAAAGGGGGGATTGGTCTGAGAGACTGGCATTTGATGAATGAAGCTCTGGGTGCTAAGCTGGTGTGGAGTGTCTATACAAACCCTGACCTCCTATGGATCAAAATCTTGAAAGCAAAATACTTGGATTCTACGGCTGATAATCATATTTTCACTATTAGGAATCCAATGAAGGGATCAACCATTTGGAACTTTATAGTTTCTTGCAGGTCGGTAATTACTAATCACATCACCTGGCAGGTTGGGGATGGGTTAAATGCCAAGTTTTGGGATGATTCGTGGAATGGGTATCTAATTTTAAGGGAGGAGGAAGGAATACAAGAGCTAAGACAGTTTTTTATCCAAAGGTTGGGTGATAAAGTTAGAAATTACTTAGAGCTAAAAAGGAGCTCCTTAGGCCAGGAGTGGGGATGGAAAGAAGTGGCCTTTGCAGAGCTTTCAAATTTTCAAATTCAAAAAATGAAGGAGATTTTTAGGGGACGTCAAGTTTTACCTACTAACACTGTCGATAAGGTGGTTTGGTGTGGCTCAGTGAATGGGAATTACTCGGTCAAGGTTGGGTATTAGCTTATGGACTCTTTAGAGGGTGAAATCTTTTGGGCAAAAATATTATGTTGGAGTAAGGAGTGTTTGCCCAAGGCAGGTGCTTTTACTTGGCTTGCGGTGAAGGGACGTATTCTCTCTGGTGAAAGGAGGAAGAGGTTGGGGTATGTTGGTCTGACAAAGTGTGTTTTATGTGAGGAGGCAAAAGAATCAATGGATCACTTACTTTTACACTGCAAAGTAGCTGCTGCTTGTTGGGATTCTCTTAGGCTGAAACTTGGTTGGCAGGGTCCTTTTCAAAACTCTATGAAGGGTGTCTTTGAAGGATGGCCATACCTCTCTCATATTTCTCTTTTCTCAAGTGTATGGGTGGCAAGCCCATCTCTTGTGATTTGCTAATTATGGAAGGAGCGGAATAGAAGGATCTATGAGGATAAAAAAGAAACGGTTCCTAGGATTATAAACAGAATTGATCAAGCAATCACAAAAGTTGTGAACTATGCGGCTTCACAACTTCAGCTTCAAAATTGTCCTTTTTTTCTGTGGAGGACAACAGGTTTCAAAGGGTGTGGCCAGGGCTAAAGGTAAAGCCTGGGCAATCGAAGGTGGGGTTGAACGGGGTGCAGTGTTTTGTGAAGGAGGTTGTTTGGGAAAAGCCACGGGAAGGGTGGCTCAAAGCAAATTTTGATGGGGCTGCCAAGGGAAATCTGGAGCCCTCAGGTGCAGGGGCTATTATCCGCGATAGTCAAGGCAATTTAATAGCTTTTGGAGCTAGAAAGTTGGAGGATGGCACAAACAATGTTTCCAAAGCTAAGGTGGCCTTATTGGCTATAGGACTGGCAAGAACATTGGGGATCAGATATCTACACTTGGAGGGAGACTCTTTGGTAATTATTCAAGCAATCATAAATGGTGGGGCTCTGGCATGGCACCTTCAGGATTTTATCCGTGCAATCTTAAATGAGTTAAATTCTTTTGACAATTTTAAAGTTTGTCACATTCGTCGAGCTGGCAATGGGGAAGTGGATAGCCTTTCCAAGTGGGCGACATCTTTTGATGTGATTGGTGAAACCCGTGTTGAAGATTTTCGTCAGGTGGTCTTGCCAGCGGAGTGGATGTAATTATTTTGCACAAGGGATTGGTACCATTCGAAGGCATTCGAGGTTGGAAGAGGACGTGCCACCTTTCAAGTGAAGTTAAGGAAGCACTACTTAAGTACAAATGGTTATTATTGTGTCAGGTGTTTTATTTATTATGTTGATCATTGGTGCAAGTTGGGCTAAGCACGAATGGCTCTCATTGGTCTCCGTTTGGGTATCCAGACAAAATAATCTGAGCATGATCCTTTTGGAGTACTCTTCATTGTTGCTCTTGGGTCCGTTCAGGCGGAAGTGGCGACAAGTGATATAATTGTTTTGTCAGGGGCAGGACGGGGCAGATGGAAAGACAGGTTGGCACGTAGGTGGGCATTTAAAAAAATAAAGCATCCTTTGTTCTTTCTATTTCTGGCGAAGGAGTGGTTGAGAGGTGCAGATTTGATGCAGGAGCATCCAGTGGTGTAAGGGCAATCTTGCATCACCCAAAAATAGTTAAATTTCAAGTTTCTCGGTTTTTAGATGTTTTTACATTTTTGGATACCCTTTTCGTCATAATAAAATTTCCAATTTACGATTTTTATTTTATATTCCTGGGTTGAAAGATATTATAGTCTTAGTTTCCCAGGTTTGCACTTGAAAATCTTCTGAGTTAGATTTGAGGCACTTAGAGTTCCCAGAATGGCCCGAAAACTTGCCAAAATCAACGTAGCGGATTTCAAGCGTTATTGACTTCGAGACCTTTCCAACGGTTCAAACGGTTCGCGAATCGGAGTCCCGGATCAAAAGTTATGGCCCCAGGAAGTTGGCGCACTTTCTAGAAGATACAATTGCAAATGTTCTTTTGAAATTTGAACTTCAAGTTGTAATTTTCGGTGCCAAACCGCCTAAACTCAAATTTGAATGTTTT
>VDFB02063191.1:0-26463 GCA_007258455.2 Sequoia sempervirens
CAATGAAGAAGGGAGAATAAAGTTAAATATTCAAAAGTGTGGAATGTTAAGTTTACCAAAATGTAAGAGATTAAATTTTACCCTACTATAGAAAGCTTAGCTTTCTTTGAGAGTGATTTCAATCAATTACACTAAGGTAAATCAAAAAAGGCTTATATTTTAAGTTAATATATTGTTCACAAATTATGTTGATTACCATCTTCTAAAATTTTATTTTAAAATAAAATATATATATATATATATTAAATTAAAATATTTCAACAAATGAACTGGTGAAAATAATAACAAACAAAGAAATTAAAATCACCTTTTAATCACAAAAAAAAGTATTGGAGACACATAACTTTCCAATACTCTCCTCCAAACTCTCCTTTGGATACCTTTCTTTCTAGCCCTCCTCCCTCCCCAAAGCGGTAAATTTACCAAACCTTAGGGTTTGAGGACACTACTTTGGATACTTCTGACATCTATGAGAATTGTGCACCCCTAAGGGAGAAGTTGGACGAGATCAAAAAAGCCACAAATGTAATTCCCAAAAGTGTCAACCAAAAATATAGCTAAGGACACAACACAACCTACAAACTTTCATTCATAAACATAATACAACCCCTACAGAAGTTTATTTTAAAGCAATAACTATAGAGTCTAAGCTAATGTATTATAAACTTGGTAGAACCTACGCAATTCAAAGGTTTATTTGACTGAGCAGTCAACTCAACATTGGTTAAGACTACATTAAATTGTGAACCCAAGGTTTGTAAGCTTTTGATGGTGCAACATTATATATGCCTTCAGAGACTCAAAACTACTTAAGCTACCCTATTCAAGTTATTCTACTTGTTGGAAACTCATAGAACTACAAAATAGTATAAGACATAACTAGAACTAATGGCTACAGGTACCTATAGCTTAGATTGTAATTGAATTTTTGCTAATGAAATGATATTGTAACAACTCAAAACTGATAAAAAATAATGACTCAACTCAATTAACCTTCAGAGTACTACCAATTAACCATTGCATGCATATTCATAAGCATTCATTAACAATAAGCAATATATGGTATTCTAGTTAACTTGCATAAAGTTCATGAGATAATGATAAATGAGAAGAAACTAAATTAAACATAAATAAACAATTGAAAAGAAGTGAGGAGTAGTACCTTGAGTGGCTTGCTCAAGTATTCATTCTCACTTTAACTAAACCCAGATCTAACTAACAGATCTTACACATCCCATGAAATTAACTCCATTCATTGCTTGTCATGAAAGATTACAAAATATCTTTTGATAGATTGTATTCAATCATTCTGAATATTTTTCATGTCTTGAAGCTAAAAGTAACTAATAACATAAAACTGAAAAACCAACTAACTTATCTATGGATTCAACCAATAGCTATATACAAGCTTGAGGGAATCTTATTCAAAGCAACAACTTAATGGAAATCATTAACTCCACTCCCAAATATTAGAGCATAGAGTTAAGACTAATTTATTCAACCTATAACTGAAAAGGAAAAGGAATCCTAATAGGACTAAAACTATGTCAAAACAGAATTGCATGTAAACATACAAACATTTTTCAAAATCCTATAAGTGAAGGAGGCCTCTTCTTCAACATTTATTAACTAGTTATAATAATGTACGATAAACCTTCATCAAGTTCCTTTAATCAGCAATCATCACATTCAACTTAATCTAGAACTCCCTTGTTTCACTATTCTAATCTCCTTTTGCTATGAGTTCATCTTGCATCTATTGTGTATCATAGTTCCTCTTTGGCTACAAAACCTCTTTGGCTACAAAAGGTTAATTCTGTAAATTATGTTCACAAGACTAAATATCATAATCAAAACATGGCATTCCATCAACATTTCATACAAATCTTCATATAAACCATACAATACTAGTATATTATAACCATAATTCCATCATTATATTGTGGGTTCAAGTCTACATAATATATATGAAAGGATAGTATAATATAGGAGCATTGTCTGGAAAGTGTATCTAAAAGTGTCTCAAAATATGTATGAAAACAACAAAAAATGAGCTATTATTTGGACCTATCATCTCCCCCCAACTATACTTTTGCTTGTCCCCAAGCAAAACAATAGAGATATTGATTGTATTGCAAAGTATTATGTCTCAAGTCCATAAATGTGATAACCCCCTGAATCTGTTTCAAATAGAACCCTTGATATTCTACAAGTTGTCTCATCTTGATAATTCTTGCTTTCTCACATTCTTCACCTTTCTCCCCAATCCAATGTGGGACTAGATAGAGGAGAATAGGTGGATGGAAGGTGATTGGTACCCAGTAAAATCCTTTGTTGACACCAATTGTTATATACTTATATACTCTTTGAAGCATAGTAGTGAAACTATATACATAATGTGATTCCTTTCATTGTAATTCAAAGGTTAAACTATTCCATTTGTTTTGTACATACTTGTAGCACTGTTGTCTAATACCCACAACTAACATCTACATTCTTTCATAATCTTCCTTTCTAAGTTTCATGATTTTATTACCCACACCCTTATGTTTGAGTAGTTTCAGCCATTCATCAATGACTTCATCAAGGTTTTTAGCCTCTCTTCTTATGGTAAGTGCAATGGATTTCTCTTTTTCTTCATACTCTTCCATTATCTCACCCCTAAGTTGCTCATTTCTATAATAAGAGGAAAGTGCTCTAATCTAAAGATCTCCCACAAAAATTAGAGGGTTCCATTTTGTCTCACCAGGTATTACTTAGTTGTGTAATTAAAACTCACACAACTGATCCTATTCTTCAAGTGTGGAAGCAGCAAAAAATTTAGGAAATTCAAAATTTCTACTCATACCAACAAAATGTTTGCTAATTAATCTACTAAATTGAAAGGATAGAAACCTTTCTTTCAAAAATAATGCATATGTTCTCAGTGGAGGTCTACATTTGACAATTTGTGCAGCCTTATCTACTACTTCCTCTAACCAAAATGTTGATTTGTTCAATTCCATATCTCTTTTCCAATTCCTTTACATATTCTTCCTTTTCTTTCTTCCATTTCTCCTTTTCTTGTGCAAACTCATTAGTCACTTTCCATAATTGGAAGCCGAGTGACAAGGTTGTATGATAGTTAGGAGTTTTGATAGGATGGGGTTTCTCATCTGGAATTGCTTGTTCCATGTCCCCTATTTTAGTGACAGCCAACTATTCTAGAAAATCTAGCTTAGTGCCATGGCCATACAACTACAATTTCTCCTCCATCTCTTGCATTTTTGCTTCTCTTTCCTTGTTCTTTTGCTCATAATTTTGCACTAACTACTCCAGGTGTTTAATCATATCCAATGCCTCTTGGAGTTCTTTCCTTACATCCCTTTCTTCTATGTATACTTTCTATGTACCTACAAACTTCTCATTACCCTCTTCATAGTCTCCATGAATGGGACTATCTAGGGTTTTTATCAATAATTTCTTAGTAGTAAATATATCTTTTAATTCTGAATCAAAAGTTGTTAGTACATGTCTTTTCCTTTTTGCTGGTATATTCACATTACCAGGGGCATTCCCCTTTACATCAGAGTTTGTTTCTACAATCAGGACATCTTCTTGTTGTTGTTCCTTGCTCTTTTCTTCTTCCTCTGGTTCTTCTATATTTTCCTTCATGGCACCTTGTCTCCTTAGTCTACCAGAGTGTCTAGGTGTGAGTATTTCTTTCTCAATTTTCTTTTTTTCCTTCTTAACACTCTTCTTATTCAGAACATCCTCTTCCTTCTTTTGAATATCCCTCTTTTTCTTTGGAGTATCATTCCTTTCTTCTAGTTTAGAGGGTGTAGAAGAGGTAGATGCATTGCCTCTCTGACTCTTAGATTTTTGTGATCTTGAATAAGATGGTATTTCCTCAATTATAGGTGGCCTAGATTATAGTTCTTCAGGTTCCTCATGTTCACCTTGGCTACAGGCAGGTGAAGCCATAGGTAAGACGTGAGGGTTTTCCTCTACATGTTCATTTTGGGGTTATGCATCCTTAGGTACTATGGGTGCATCTAGCAAACAATTAATGTCTATGCATTCCTTAAAGTCCTCCCACTTCACTTGTGGGTATTGAATCCTTAAACTACTCTTTATCAGTAAGGTAATTAAATAGTGATGAGATAGAGAAGTATCACTTTTTTTCTTTGGTATTCTAAGGCCATCCATTTCAATAAATTATACATAAAGTTTGATACTTTTACTAACCTATTATGCTTGAGATGACTGAGTAATTTGAAATGAACTATATACAAGAGGTTCTACCTACCATCACAAGTAGTGTATCTGACAGTGTAAGAGGCACAATTTTCCCATAACCAAGGGAGGGAAATTCTCTTCATACATTGTGATGAGGAGTCTAATTCCTCTCCTCGTATACAAAATTCTTCCTTGGCTGCAACTATGTTAGCTCATGCTAGAAATTCTACCCCTGTTCTTGGTAACCTAGTGACCTATGCAATAGCAATCTTGGATGCATCTACTGAAAGTCCCTTTACCATAGCTTCATCATATTCAAGAGTAGATGTAAGCCTTCTTGTCATTTCATCACTAAATTCTATTTACTTCAAGAAGTAGTTGAGCCAACCAACCCTGGTAAAAATCGGTAAAATTGTTGCATCCTCTAGAATTTGTTGATGAGTTGTTGGCTCCCTTCTTATGACATCACGTCCCATTCTAGCTTAATTTCTCTACTCAATGTACTCAATTCAGATTAGAAATTTAGCTCAATATTCTTTACCACCTTCAAAACCCTTCACTTTCCTTTTGTTTCCTCGTATATCTTTAATGGCATACCATACTGCAAATCTCCCTTCTCAATACCAACTTAATTCAAGCTCATGAATAGGTTCTAAGTTTGACTCTTGAATTTGTTTTAGACTTAAGCTCAAGTTCTCAGGGTGTAAAATTTAGCAATTGGAAATGGCAGCAAAAATGAGATATAACTTACAAGGTTTTGCATGTCGTTTCTATCCATTGATTTCAATTTAGGTGGCAGATTTCGAAAAGACTAACTAGGTTGTACCCTCCCCCCAACTTAATTAGTGAAGTGACCTCACTTCACATTTTTATTGGAAGGTGGATAAAATATAAAATGATGGAAATTAATGATATAAATAGTTTGCATGCATGGAATAATACAAAAAATATAATGAAAGTTTAAAGAAGACTATATTAATCATGATAGCGTACCTGAAGTACCAGCCAGTTGAGATAACTATGCAACGCGCACGTAAATTGAAAAGATTATATATTTTTGTTGATTTGATTTGACATAAATTAACTACAAGGTAATGAATAGTGGGTGGCGAGTGCAAATGATGGGATGGGTATTACGAATATGAGCTGGCAATTTGACAGCTCAAGTATTTGAAATGCAAGTGGGCAACAAAAGAATTATTCCATGGGTACTTATTGTGAAGTGATGGATATTACATGTGGATATTGTGAAATAATGTGCATGATCTTGCAGTGAATATGGTGACAAGTAATTTTAATTTTCTTTTCAACTGGCAGACGGTGCTACAAGTACCTACAGTGTCAGGGCCCATTTTGAAGGTTGATAGCATTAAGCTACAGGTCCCTACGACATCAGGACCCTTTGTGAATATTGATAAATAGGTCCCTCTGAAGATATTTTGAACATTATTATAACATGCAATGTGTGCTTGTGAGAGAAAATGAGGAATTAATCTTGAGTGAGCTATGGGATTGAGTTGTGTAGCTCAATCTCTAGATCACCAAAAGTGCTTGGTATATCATGTGTTTCTAAATTATCACTTTGTGTGTCAAATTATGTATTTGGTTCACTGCGAGCACCATATTATTGAAACAGTGAAAATATGAAATCATCCTTCTGCAATGGCTTCTTAAATAACTTCAGTCCCTAGAAGTGAAAATCTAACTAAATCAATGGTGTGTAAATGGACTGCCCCATTAGGATAAACTTGACTAATTTCATAGAGGCCTAACCATTTGGACTGGAATTTACCTTTGAATTCTTTATATCATGAATCATATAATAATACCCAGTCCCCCACAGTGAACTCCTTTGTTTTAATGTACTAATCATGCCACTTCATCCTTTATTGTTGAACTACCTCTGTGTGATGTATTGCTTACATTCTTATCTTATCCAACCCATTTAAAGTATGCATCCTTTCCTCTTGAGCTTCTGCTAAATCCATTTCCAGCTCTAATTTGCTATCCTTAGTGTTTTATATTCAAACTCAATAGGAAGGAATATTGTCTTCTCATAGACTAACTCATAAGGTGTAAAACCAGTGGTGGTTTTCCAAGTTGTTTTGTACGCCTATACTACTTCAAGTAACCTTGCAACCCAATATTTCCTATGTAGTTGCACTATCTTGGTGAGAATACCTTCAATCTCCCTATTAGTGACTTCCACCTTACCATTAGTCTGAGGGTGGTAGAGTGTTAATTTATTGTCTCTAATTTGGTATTCTTCAACCAGCTTGGTGATTAGATCAGAAGTAAATTATGGTCCTTGATCAGTGACTATTTCTCTAGGTGTGCCATACCTAGTAAATATATCTTCATATAATAACTTAGCCACATTTCCATCTTTTCCAAATTGTAAGGCCTTTACTTCCACCCATTTAATCAAGTAATTAGTGCAAACAAGAATGTATTCCTTAGTGTTGGATGTAAGTGAGATTGGTCCAATGAATTCTAAACCCCATTTGTCAAAAGGTGCTAATGTTAGCTAAGGTTGTAAGGGCATTCCATCACTCTTTGTGGGTCTTCCCATCCTTTGACACCTATCACAGCTCCTTGTGTATTTAACAAAATCTTTATGCAAAGTAGGCCAATAATAGCCAGTTGTGAGGATCTTAAAGGCTATTCTTTTTGCTGCAAAATGACCTCCACATGGCTCATCATGGCATGCCTTCATGATGTCAAAGATCTCATCCTCCCTGATACACCTTCTCATGATGTTATCAAGGCTAGTATAAAACAGATAACCAGATACCCAGGAGTATGAAAAACATTTGTGAACCAGTTGTCTTTTCCCCCTTGGAGAAAAGTGTGTTGGAATCTATCATATAACCAAATAATTGGCAATATCAACATACTAGGGTATATTCACATTTAGTGCAAATAAATGTTCATCTGGAAGTGAATCATCCACCGCTCCTTTAGTCGATTATGTTAGCAATCTTGATAGAAAATCTGCCACTACATTGGCTTTACCAGGTCTTTCTACTATGGTAATGTCAAATTCCTATCAAAGAAGCAGCCATGTTACCAATCTACCTACAACTACTGGCTTGTTCATTAAATACCTGATTGTTGTGTGGTTTGTATGGACAAAATTTGAATTTAGCTTGTAATATAGTGCCTAAATTTATAAATAGAATATACTACAACAAGCATCTCTTTTTTTGTTATAGTATAGTTCAACTCAACTCCTTGAAGGTTCTTATTGATATAGTAAATTTCATACTCTTTGTTGCCTTCCAGGGAAAAATTTAGTGGTGAATCTTCGCCAATTGGTGAATTCTAGAAATCGGCCAAGTCGAAATTGGTGAATTCGTGCAAACCAACAGGGTGTCCAAATCGCTTGGATTTTACGAATTATCAGTCCAATGCATGTACATTTGCCAACGATTTATTTTATGAGGCATATTTAAGCAAAAAAAATTCCATAAAAAACTACGAGTTTCAAATGGACCGACTAATATTTTCACCTGGAATCTCGGAAGCATGTATTAAAACACCTACATATTCGCCAATACTATTAAAACAACATTGTATTAGGACCCATTTCGCCAATTAAAATTTACAAATAGTTGCTTGTGAAGACCCATTTCACCAATTAAAATTTATAAATAGTTGCTTACGAGGACCTATTTTTCCAATAACTTTCAAAAATAATTACATTTGAGGACACATTTCACCTTGAAAATTACAACATATCATTGTATAAGCACGTGGGACTCGCCAAATTTTTAATATACCATTTAAAAATCCCACAGAATTTTCCAAATATGGATTGAAATAAATACAATCAAAACTATCATTTATTCTTACACATTTTTTTCAGTTCTGAAGTTCTACTTCTCAATTCGAAAGTCAGCGAAAGCCGAAAACGGAGACTTAAAGGTGAGTGATCATTTCTTCATAGTGTTATTAGTTATAATAATAAGATTTCTTTATCTCTTTTCCATTCTTGCTTCGGTCTTAAAGATGATATTGAGTAGGGAATGGGATCTATATTCTCTGTCCTTCTTAAACAAGAAGACATTTCTTTTCCATATTTTATTTGAAGTGAGAATCAAAGATCATTATGTCAAGTAGCAAGGGTAAGACTCCTGATCCTCAAGGTAGTGAAGAGACTGGGAGGCCATCAAAATGCTCAAAACATAGAGGTACCATACAGTCTTACTTTGGAATTTGCAAAGCTTATGATCCATCAGATCAAGATGGAGCTACATCATCAACTATTCCACTAAATATTAATGAAGAAGGCATTCACAATACCTCACCGCCAGCGGAAGGTCAAGGTGAGATTTTCATTGAGTTAAATCCAAATAAAAGAAATATAAAATGAGATAATTGACTTGGATGAGGATGATGTTGGTAGCAAGAAATGAAAAATCAAATAAAAAATGGGGTGCGAGTGGGAAATGACAAGGAATTTTCAATTTGGTTGGTTGTCAAAGTACCCATTCATTGTACCAGTGGGGAAAGAAAATGATATTGAAAGTGCAACATTGGCCAAATGTACGATTTATAGTTGGAAATGTGGAAGAGACAAGACATTGCAGCTAAAGTTTCACACTATAGAAAATCATATCGGTAAAGTTTATGAAAAACAAATCATAAACGAAAAGGAACAATCAGTCATACGATGGAAATCAAAGGAAGAATTTCTTCATGTTAGGTATGTTGTGGAATATGAAGAGCATGACCAAAGAATTTCGAAGCTTGTTGCATGTCAAGGTACACTTGAGGCTTAATTTGGAAAAGTAATGGAAGAAGCAAATCTATCAAAAACTGTTCAGATGAGTGTTTTTTTTCATATTTTGTCCAGAGGGCATCCTATGATAGACTACACAGAATATTCTGGTTTATTATCTTTTTTGGGTGTTCCTCACTATCCCTTCTCACATTGTTCAGCAATCGCTGGATGGGAATGGAAAAGGAAGATTTAAAGGAGAAAGTAAAAGAGTCAAATTCCATTGCATTATCTTTAGATGAAGTTACTACGATAGACAATACTTCTTGGGTTTGTATGCATTTGTATGCTATAGAATGACATGTTCACGAAGCTCATCTTCTCTGTGTTCATAAAATAAAGGACAATTCAACATCGCAAAATCTATTTGAACTAGTCAAGAAATCTTTGAATGAAATTGCAGGTATGGATGAGTTGAAAATTGCCAAAAATTTGGTGTGTGTAGGAGTTGATGGAGCTGTAGTGATGCAAGGTCAAAGGAGCGGTGTTTTCACAAAGTTACAAACTACTTGTGCACCTTACATGCTTGGAATTCACTGCATGGCCCACTGAATTAATTTAGCATTCAAAATTGTAAGCAAGTTTCCTACAATAGAAAAAGTTAAAAATATAATCTATGAGATCCATGCATACTTCTGTCGAAGTCCCAAATGTTTTGCAAAATTTAAAAATTTTGTTGAGGGAATAACACCATGAAACAAGCTTCTCAAGGATTTCAATACCATATGGATCTCTCTGCATGGACCAGTGCAACGAGTTCTTTCAGAATATCAATCCTTGATTGGAGTGATGTACGAGCATTGCAACACAGTAGACAAAGCTCTTGACCTCTTGCATAGGTTAAGCGATATAGAGACACTCTTGACTTTAGCTAGTCTTCTCCCCATGTTGGATGTGATGAACAATCTTGTGAAGAAATCCCAAGACAAAACTATGTATATTTATGAATATGCCAATCTACGTAAACATACATGTTTGGCCCTCGATCATCTATATCTAGATCTAACTCAAGAAGGTGCAAATTATTTCATGTGGCAGAAGATTATTGATTTGAATAATCCTGATAATTATTTATAGTTTAATGCAAGAGGGCACTTATGTATCTGTGTACGTGGATATGAGATACCAATGTACCATTGTAAGACAGCCAGGTGCTCTAGCAGAGTAGCTGTTAAGGAGGAAGATTTTAACGACATTGTTAAATCTGTTAGTGATAATTTGAAGGAAATTGCAAAATCTCTTTCCTCATAGATTCATGAAATATTCCCTCGACATGAAATACTTGAAGCAATGGGTATCGTGTATCCTCAATTTTGGGTAAATCGAGATAACCCAAAATATTTTCATGATAAAGTAAAAATCTTGATCGAACAATTTTTGAAAAGTGTAACATACAATGAGCAGAAAATAGAAGGAATTTTAAGTGAAGCTAAGCTTAGACAATAATGTAGGAGTTTTGCAACAACTATGAAGGACTAGTATAAATCCATGGGCATGGAGGAGGCCTTTGAACTGAGATCAATAAAAAAGGTTTGGACAAGCTTAGGTCAAAGTGAAATATTATGCGGTATGATATCAGAATATTTCAAACTTGTTGATTTATGCCAAACAATGATATTGGGGTCGGTGGAGGATGAGAGAGTTTTTAGTACATTGGCATTTTTTTGAAATCAAAGTTAAGAAACAAACTAGACAATAATTTGGAAAATTGCTTGAGGATGAAAGGAACTACATATAATGTCCAAAATTTTCCTTAAAAAGGGCACTCGCAATCTAGAGGTCCACATGTGAAAGAAGAAGGACCAGGTTGTGCAACACTCCAATTCCAAATGCTGGTACTGGTGGCACTGGCACTGGTAGTGGGACTGGGACAGATGACATTGACACAAATCACATAATGAATGTTGAATTTGAGACACAGGCTGAAGAAAATGAAGAGCAAACTTAGAATCAAATTCAAGATGACTCTTTTACTTTATCTCAAGATGAATGTCATTTTGAGGATCTTGACTCCATTTGTGAAATGGAAGAGAATTAGTAGCTTTTAGATATTTATACTGCACTTCATGGATCATTTTCCATTGTTCTATACTGTAGTTGATGATATTTTCTATTGTATTCAATGAAATTGTGAATCATTGCACCTCATGATATTTTATTTTATATTGCACTTCATGAATCATATTCCAAACTATAGTTGATGGTATTTTATATTGTATTCCATGAAATTGTGATATTTTATATTGTATTCCATGAAATTATGATATTTTATATTTCATATTGTATTCCATGGTATTGAATTTGATATGTGCTCATCATTTTTAAAGAACAACAATTATCACACTACTTATAAAAATTTGTATTGCATTGCCATTCACATAATCTTTGATAAATAACTGAAAGGAATATTAATCCATTCCTTGAACAAAAGCTAATAGTTCAACATCCACAATTTATAAGCTAATAGAAGCTAACAGTTCAACATAAATAACTTATAAAGGCATCCACACAACTTAAAGAATAAAATCTTAAACAACCAAATCACCTAAATTATACTGAGAAATCCTTACGCATCCATCTCCATAAAATCTTTATTCACAGATAAACATTCCACGACAATGAAACTAACCAAAAATCTATCATTCCAATAATAGATAATCCACTGGAAAACTACTCAGCAAAAGCACAATAAATCCACACACCATTACTCAAAGATTGTGTATGCATGAACTTCACTATTGTCTTCCTATATTGAAATAACGAAAAAGCGGTAAAAATAACAGAGTTTTTTTTGTCTTGATAACGGTTTCTTGAAGACAATTGTTTTAGAAATTAAAATAAAAAGTCTTTGAATTATCAAGAGAGCCAAATTAAAGAAAATAACATAAAAACTAAAAACTAAATAGTGATCCCAACACTAACTCCTTCGCTTTCAATTATTTCCACCTCTTGCTCCTTCAGTAACACCTCCTATGACTTTACTCTTTGCCTATATTCTGAATACTTGGTCAAAATTGTGGTGATATTTTTGCTTTCTGGAGTCATGGCGATTTGCAACCTTGTCATCCATCTTGAAAGTGCATGGTCTGACTCAGCTAGTGTTTCATAGATGTTGTCACTTTCTAACTTAAACACACTCATATAGGTATGTAACTTATTCAATTTTTTGAACGAGTTTGCAGTGGCTGTCTCAGGATCAACTACTTCTCTATGATACACCTCTTTACATCCCCTCGTTATTTTTGCAAGATCCAATACATTTTCATCGAACCCATCCGTGAGGTCCACTTCAAGAGCATTGAAGTTGTCCTTGATCTGCACCAGTATGTCAAAGTATTTTTCTAAAACTTTATTGATTTCCTTGATATAATCTTCATATACTGTCAATTTCCACTCCAATGAATCATACCAACTAGGATCAATTTCTCTAGGGTCATCCACCATTTTTTATCTTATTAACAAAGTTTTCTCTATGGAGGCTAATTCTTGAATTTCCCTTGAAAGAAAAAATGTGCTACTATCTTCTCTCCTAGTCTGCTAGAGCTTAGCTACCAGTTCCTTTCTTTTATCAGACACATTAACAAAGAATTGACTAAATTTAGTAATGTGGAAAACCCCATCCTAATAAATCCCTTCTATCCATTCGCTGGAAGCTTTAGCATAACCTATTTTTTTCCTAGCCTGTTGCACAGTGTCAAAATAAATACCTTGAACATTTGAGCTTGAGGCTTCCTCAGTGGTCAAAGTCACAATTGATGAAATAAAATTTCTTAAAGAAAGATTATGAGATTGCAACTGAAGGTTCTCCTTTTTCAGTTCTTTTTCTCTTTTGATCAATGCATTAATAGAGTAATCGGCATGATATGCATCACCTTCTAAAGTATATGGACCCATATCAACATGAGTAACCTTGTAGTCAGCTTCCATTATCTCATTTTCATTCAAGTCCTTTTCTGGATCAGCAATCTCCAATAGTTGATGCCTAATAGTGGAATCGGTGACAATTCATGACATCCTCTTAGCCTTTTTGGGCTTCTGGTGACCCTACAACAGCATGGAAACTGTGTCTACTTCAATTGTCAATGTGGGAATATTCTTTCTTTTCTTCTCAACTGCTTTCTTTAACCATGTTGGGGAAGATTCCATTAATCCAGTGTCTCTACTTTCAACACTTACATTTTCTTTTTTTCAGTTGATTGAACAGAAACAGAAGTATCTCATAGTGGAGAAGGGGGAACTTCAAAGAATGTGGGAAAAGAATTATCATTAATTATTTGTTGAAAAATTCCCTCAGAGTCTATAGGCACTGGCTTTTCTTAACTAGCCTTTTTCTTGGGTACCGAGGGTACACTATCTTATTCACAAATTGATTTTAGCTTGGCCCCAATGTCTTATGGCTTCTTTCCATCTCCTCCTAACTGTGATCCAGTGCTAGACGGCCTAATTGACTCCTTTATAGCTGATATATTTATGCTAGAGGCTTGTACAGTCCCTTGCTCTTTTCTCTATGGAACTCTTTGCTCATGGGAAGAACCCGCACTTTCGTGTCATTTTTCATTCAACCAGTATGAAGTTCTTCTCAAAATAGGGGCAAAAAGGACCATTAATGCTAAAACTTCATCCTCTGACCAATTAATTTTGTACAAGGGCTTACCAGTAGGGGCCCGATATTTGGGATCAATGATCACTGAGTCTTCTTGTTCATCTTTTGGAATATTGAAAGAAATATCAAAAGATTGTATTCTCCTTAGATTCAATCTAATGAAATTTCTTCTATACATGTCACCTTCATTTGTACAGTCTTCCCAAAAATATTCAATATCAAGGCGATGTTCATAGCTACCAGCTCCATACAAATTTTTCTTAACATAACCCTTGCTATCAAAATTAGTTCTCATGGGAAAACACTAAAAATTGAATTCATTCAGGGATTTTTGCACACCCCTAGCAATATTATTAATTTTGCATGAAAATGAAGGCATGGACAATGGAAAAGCATACCCCTTCTTTCCCATGTTTTAATATTTAACATTTACAATGGCCATCTGTCGGCAAACTGCAAGAAAAACCAAGAAATCACTTGGGTAATGGGGCAATTTCAATGGAGCCTTCTCAAAACCTCCAATTCTAAGATAAGTAAATATGTTGAACTGAATGTAGAAACTTTCAAACCTCAATACCAGAGCAGTCGCTTCAGGTGAAACCCAAAGCTTAGGTTTTCCATCAATTTTTCTCACAATTTCCATTGAAAATACATCGTTGACACAACAAAAATTCCTCATTCCAACCTCCTTAGTGAGCTATGGAAAAGTTCTATAAACAAGCATGTCCAGTGTCAAAGACCTTTATGGTTCCAACCCTACCCAGATAGCCTCTTGACTAGCTAGAATGTAAACCAGGTATGAGTACATGTGAAAGGCAACAATTTCCTAAAAAATTATCAATTGCTCATTTAAATGATAATGAATAATCTCAGCCTAGTCAATGAATTTATTCTCACTACAAATCAACAAAATAAAATGGCACATCCAAAATTAAAAAGAGTCTGAATATGCATTTCCAACCACATGATGTAGCAAGGTGATAACATCTAAAATGTCATCCTTAAAATGAACCCTTTTAAGATTTGAGAGAAACATAGACTTACCCTTTTTCTCGAATTTCAACCAATTCCTCGCAATGGAATTTTTGTACCATTCCTCATTCATTCTGAAAAACTCGTCACCAACAGCTACATACATTTCCTCTACAGTTTCCCTCTCTGGAATGCTTAATGCACAGGAAATCACTTCAAGAGTAATTTTTGCAATGACTAACCCGTCCACAACTCTAATTTCCTAAGTCTCTGGAATGTAGCCCCTTGCGCATGCAATCACCAGGTCAACACTTTGTATAGCCTCAAGAAAACCTCTCGCGTGCACCAAACTGCTCTATAGAACTTCATCTTCTAGTGTTGTTCTCTTTCTTTGCTCTAGGCGCACCAAAAACTCCTCCAAATTGACATGCCCAATTTCACTGTCCCTCACGCCAAACCAGTGATTTTGAACTCCACTCTACATGAGCGCAAATTCATAGAGATAGAATGTTTTCACTTGAGAAGTACTGGCATTGGCAAAGAACAAGAACACAGGCTAAATGACTAATTAAAACTTTTCCATCGAATTATGTCATTATTTTTGACAGACATGCATTAAATGCGGCATTCAATTTCATTTCTCGAAAAGATAGCCTTTAAACCTGCATGTTTTTTGAAATTCCTGAAAAGACAACTCAAGGTTAGTTTATACATAGCATTCAATGAGATGACAGCACCTTTGAAAGCCAAGATAAGTCCATAACGTCACATGGTCGCTGAAACTTGGAACCTTAGAACCAAAGTCTGAAGTTTTGAAGTTTTTGAAACCTTCAACCCACCGACTACAAAGATGACCAACAAAGACTTGCAACTCAACAAAGTGAACCAAGTCAGGGAATCGAGAAGTTATGAAAATTTAGAACTCTGCGACAAGGTTATAAAACTCGTAGGACTAGTGACTAAGGTTAGGAAAAGCACCAAAACTGTGACTTTGATTAATAGTAACCACAACAATGAAACTAACCAAAAATTTATCATTACAATAATAGATAATCCACTAGAAAACTACTCAGCAAAAGCAGAATAAATCCACACACCATAATGCAAAGATTACATGTGCATGAACCTCACCATTGTCTAAGTCTTTCTATATTGAAATAACTCTCTCATCCTCCATCGACTACAAAGATGACCAAAAAAGACTTGTAACTCGACAAAGTGAACCAAGTCGAGGAATCGAGAAGTTATGAAAAATTAGAACTCTGTGACAAGGTTATAAAACTCAGAGGACTAGCGACTAAGCTTGTTTTTCTCCCTTATTTTGAGTCTATCGTCTCTCCAGCTTTAACATTTTACATGAATTATTAATGAAATTTGATCAATGAACTTTCATTAATCTTCTTTGTCATTATGCATTGATAAATGTTTTAATTTTGGCTCTGGTTTAATGAACCAGTTAAAGTACCTTGATTAAAGCATGAATTCATATAAATGTTTAGTGGATCTGATAAGTAGTCATGGAGATTGAGTATTGATGTGTGAATTATAATGCAATTTCACTAAGAATATTGATGCCTGGAATTAAAATCACCTTATAGTTCATATTTTAATTGTGTTAAAAGTAAAACTTGAACATGTACTCAGTGATTCATCACTCAACTCAATGCTTAATAACATATTAGCAATAGTATTAGTAGCATATACAACAATGAACATCAGCAATTGTTTAATGTGTATCTAGTAGCTAAAACCACTACCAAACTTTTTCTTCAAATGATAAAATAAATAATATAGATAATTGAACAACACATTACTAAAGTCTGAATTTGAGCTTTTTTATTGATTATTACATGAAGGAATACATAGAGGCATTGGCAATGCAAAATATTTCTCAAAGAAAACTCTGCACAAAGCTGAATTAGAACTTGGAAACTCATATTATCAAAAATCAAATCACTGCATCACCTTTTCTAGCAACTTCCACTCTTCAGGTGGTGGAATTGTCATTTTTTCTAACTGATGTTGTTTGACTTGAAGATTTGTTAACAATTCATTATTCAAATTGGAACATTTCTTGGATTCTTCAGTCAATTTTGCATTCATGGTTAGCAATGGTTTGATGGAATCCAAATAGTTCACCACATCTGGGCTTCGAGGAAACTAGTCCAAATCAATCTTCCTTGCATCCTCCATCTTCTTTCTAAAATCATTATTTCCAATGAATCGCTCATTTGTGTCAAAAGCATTTGGCAAACCAAGTTTTGTGAAGTTCCTTACCTTTTCATCCAAGTTCTTCATCTTGTCTACATCCAAATGCAAATATTCCTTCGTTTCACGCATTCTCAAACTCTTTTCAATGATAGATGACAACATCATTGATGTAGCAAGCCGATTAGTAATCCCTTTTGATTTCAAAACATTGTCATTGGCTTTGTAGATTGTTTGTTGAATTTTATTTGCAAAATTCTCTAATGCTAGCATATTTTTGTTTTCCACTAAATATTTTTTGAGCTTCTTATGATGTTGTCTGATAGCATCAATCAATTGAAACATATCACACAAATGATCAATCATCTGCATTATTTCATACTAGATCTTTTGTTTCATATGCCTCATTGTTTTTCTACAAAATGCAAAAACCTTTTATGTCACATGTATTGGAAGTTTGTATGGTTGTACTCCCAATCCATAAAATCTTAGCATGGTATATTCTTCCATTAAGTACCAATCAACCAATTGTATTTCTTTTCCTAGTTGAATGCAGTTTCTACATGACATAGGAAATCTAGGCATTGGAGTATTTGTAATTGCTTGATGCAATGGAGCCAAAAAGTAGTCTAAAAAATGACTATAGTTCCTTCAAGAATCATTCATCCTTATCTTAGTGGTTCATTCATATATTGGAGCCATTTTCTTTTCCTTAGCATTACTATAGGGTTGAATCTGAAGCTATTGGTCTAAAACATTCCTCTAAATTTGAATATAAAAAGATAGCACAAGTAGGTTGTGAACCTAAATGTCTTGGTGGAACCTCCTTTAATCATTAAAAATTATTTATGCATGTATTCTACAATGTGCTCAATAAAATTATATTTGACATGTGGAACACCATAATGGATATTATACACCATTTCAAGGAGGCTTGCACCCACTTCCAAATTGCTATCCAGTCCGAGAAAAAATGCTAGCATGGAAATAGTATCTTGAACCCATGGTTTAAAAATATCCAAATCATAAGGAGGCTTATGATCACCTTTCAATTTGTTTCTATTTTGAACTATTTTATTTAAGAAAGAATTTTTCTCCATTTCATCCATTGCTTCATAATCACTAGCAAGCTTTTCTAGGTCAATGTGGACATTTCCAAATTCTTCGGTTGTAAACCCCAACACTTTTCCAAGTTCTTCTGCAATAATGGATAACAATTCTTCTTTGTTATCTTTATTAACAATTTCTCTTTTGTTATCATCATAATTTTGGGCACAGACCATGATAAATTCTTGGCAAGGGAAAACTTCATGTAACATCATGCGCCCTAATCCAGTTACCCATAGTGCACTGATACTATTAACTTGCATTTTCTTTGCATCCTTATTCTGAGATGAAAATATAAGTTATAAGGTACACCTACCATAGGTTTCAGGATCATAAATATCATGGTATTCATTAGTGAAACTTGGGGTTTTAAGCAATTTTGCATAATGTATTTTTTTATCTGGAATTGCTCTAGTGGTACTGGTGGTAGACATGCTGATACAATGTGAAATTGTGAATTCCCTACTATTCCTCCTTAATTTTTCTGAATTCTTAAGTCTCTTAACCCTAAACCTAAACTTCAAAGTTTGACAAAATAAGATTTTAAGAAACATCAAATGATGAAACATAGCCGCAAGAATTCTTTCACTTACCCAGATTTTGATTCTTGAAAAGATTAATGTTGACAGTCATGGAAAATGGGTTACTGGAATGGCTTTGTTGGAAGTGGAACTGTGGAACCTAGAACAGGGTGATGCACTGCAATGAGAAAACTGAAGACTGAAATCTCCCTATGTGTTGACCCTCTCACTTAAAAATAAAATCACTTAGCAATAGAAAGTGATTTTTTTTAACATTAAAGTGAATAAAACTGAAATGTCTACGTGTTGCTTCCAGACTTCACAATTAGTACATGGCTAACAGCATTTAAAACAAGCCATTTAGTCCTACATTGACAACAAATTCTAAACTGTTGATCTTTGTAAATATAATGGTTATAGGGTGATTCCATAGGTTTAAGTTCACAAGCCTAGAGCTCTGTGCATTTCATTCTGGAATGCAACTACAACCATACATCAAATGTTCATCGAATGGTAGAGTAACTTATGATATAAATAATAAACATGTGTTTTAAAGTTTCTTTAAACTTTAATGCGCTAGGATTGAAATCAAGGCCAAGGGGTCAGTAACTTAACATTGCAAAGGACTTAATAAAATGAATAATGATATCAGGAACCGGGGGAGAAGATCAACGACAAATTAGAAATCAATAAAATTTTGGTAAACCCTAACAAGAGTGACAACTTTTAGTGTATAATGCTTTTTGTAAACCCTAACAAGATAATACTTAACTTCTTAAAGGAAAAAAAACTGATTTGAATAGATTCATAGACATTGAACTCATAAAATAATTCTTTACTATAAATGAATAATGAAGAATAACATAACCATTTATTTTATTACAACTAAATTACAATGTCACATTATTACATATCTTTTTAAAGATGAGTGGAGCATGCAAGTGCCAAGCTCTTGTTTGGTATAAAACATATGTTACTTTACATAGTACAAATAAAAATGTAACTGCCAATCTTCTGCTAGACCATTGGTGAAAATGTAATACAAATGTCTCTCTGAAAATAAATGCATGGGACTTGTTGGGTCAACCATGCGCTCTGAAAAATAAACATATGGGACTTGCCTGGTAGGCCATGGTGTTTGAAAATAAATGCATTGGGCTTTCCTAGCCAACCATGTTGGGGAATCAAGAGCTATGAAGATACAAAATGTACTTATCCCCTTTGAGAATCAGAGTCATGCAAAAGATGAGGGGTAGTAAAATTGCTCCCATCTTCTACTTGCAACCTCCATGCACTGGGATAGCACTTATCTCCATCAACACTCCTCATCTTGGTTCAAAACCTATCTGAGAATTCAAGTCAACCAAATCAACTTCTTTCCAATTCCACCCATTCTGAAATTGAAGGAAATTGGTCTTTTACTCTGTAACTACATAACTAGAGGCAGGAGAATTTAGAGTATCCCCAATAATACCACATCATCTTCTTCATGAATCCTTATTAACCCTACAAAATGGAAACCCTTATGACAATTCAAACATTGCACTCAATAGTAAATAATTTAGCCTTCAACAAATGATTTTAGTTGTGCTCACTATCCTTATTTATGGGCCAATAGTGCCACTACCAGCCTAATCCCTATGTACACCTCACATGTGTCACGTGTGAGGTTGGGTATAATCATAATCGCAATTTGCGCAAACCAAAAAACCAACTTAATTGATCTGTGTAACTTAATCCTTACATTTACAATTTAAATGTTTAATTTGATTGACATCTGGACTCTGGCAGCCTGGCTACATGCAAACTATACCTCAAGATGACAAGCAGTCAATTTTCAAAATCACCAGTGCCGCTCAAACGATATGAAATCGTTACAAATATTGTTTCACTAGATCACTGGGTTATTGACATCATCATCTACGATTTTATAGTGTATCGTGCAGTTTTCAATATAAATATATCCAATCAATCACTTTGGTTGTTCATATGGCATTAATCTGCACTGCTGCCCATAGTACCACAGCCACACTTTCTTCAAAAATATTGAGAATTTCAATAGAATAAATGAAAGGTAAAGTAATTCGACACATTGAAAAGAGAGAATTAAATGTCTCATTTTACCTTAATCATTATCAATGTCCACTAATAAGTCACAATAAATTTTTCTCACTTATGATCAGAACTATATGTTGATAATTACTATTAGTTTTAAAAACCACATTTGTATATTGACCAAAGAAAAAAGGATTTACAAGAATGGAGCCACAAAAATTATTTTAATTTAAGTAGCTATTACTAAAGACTGAAGTACATAGTACATAACCAGCGTGGCCAAAAGGAAAAAATCCACTAACTGTGACAAAAAACCAGTCACAAAGTACATATTACAAGAACTATTATGTTGTACAATAAAATATAGACATGTGACACATCACACAATTCATTACAATTTTTTTTTTGTAACATTACTTGAGGCCATCAACCGAGTTTTTAAGTAAAATGTGAATCAAAATTAACAAACTAATAGCAAAGAAGAAAAGCGAATCACCCAAAACCTTCCTCCAAAACTTTAGACTCTTTAATGATTCAGTTTTCATATCACATAGTAGACCCCATCTCATATTAACCAGGGCAAGAGCCTGCGTTGTAGAAGCATGCAATTCCACTTTCCTAAAGATTCCACCAACAGGCGCTAACCCACTTTTAAAATTGTAATGCTTCAGAGCCAACTCCAATGAAGAAATATAGTAAATGAAAGGCTGCAAATAACATATTTCCAGTGTCTTCACCAAATATTTATCAAGAAAAATTTCCATGCAATTGGACAAGAAAGTCGAAGCTACCTCAAAATTTAGAGCACAAGGGTTGTTCTGAAGCCATTCCCTACCCACAATTATTCTTATAGCATCCTCAACCTGCACACAAGGAATTGTAAAAACCATACTGAACTTTCGTCTGTCATATGCATTGTCCCTTCTTTTCTCCCAAAAACATTTGGGTAGCATGACACACCATGAAGACTCCATAATATCTCAATTAAATTGAGAATAGAGAAGAAAGAAATCAAAGCCAAATATATTATAAATGATATGAAGAACATCAAGTTGGTGAAGTATATATAGAAGTTAGCACGAACACAATGAGTATGACATCACACTTATCATTTTTAAATTCACCACTATCATTGATGTGACAATTAACATTTATTTCAACACTTGAATCCTTAAAAACAAGTGCTTAAAAGGTATGTCCATGACAGATGACAAGATGGTTGCATAGTGCACATGCAAATAAAGTTATTTTTAAAATGGGGACATCGCTAGGTTGACGAGACTCGTCCCTTAGGATTAAAGACTTAAGATTTAAGGCTTTGTCATAAAATATTTTGGTCCAACTTAGGCAATATTAAATGGTAAACAAGAGCACGATGACCAGCAGACCTAAATAATTAATAAAATCTCAACCATTGATTTCTAAAAATCTAATGGTTCTAGTGTTATTCCAAAGGTTTCAATTCGCAAGTCTAGTGCTTCAGAGATTTACTTCTGGAAAGCAACTATATTCGTCCATTGAAAATTCATCAAACGGTCCCTCTTTTAAAACAAACTTTATGCACGTGCATAATTCTAGTGCACATGCAAATAAATTTATTTTTAAAATGGGGACATCGCTAGGTTGACAAGACTTGACCCTCAAGATTAAAGACTTAAGATTTAAGGATTTGTCATAAAATATTTTGGTCCGACTTAGGAAATATTAAATGATAAACAAGAGCACGATGACTGACAGACCTAAATAATTAATAAAATCTCAACCATTGATTTCTGAAAATCTAATAGTTATAGTGTTATTCCAGAGGTTTCAATTTGCAAGTCTAGTGCTTCAGAGATTTACTTCCAGAATGCAACTATATTTGTCCATCAAAAATTCATCGAACAGTCCCTCTTTTAAAACAAACTTTGTGCACGTGCATAATTTATCCACTTAAGTTCTTATGTTGCTCACGAGTCATCACCAAAATCCTTCAACCCATCGGGTTCATTACCACAATGAGCAATGAGCCTTGATCTCACCACGTCTCTGTATCTAACAGTTCTAGTGTTATTCTGTAGGTTTCAATTCAAAAATCTAGTGCTTCAGAGATTTACTTCTAGAATGTAACTACAGTCGTCCATCGAAAATTCATCGAATGGTCGTGGTTATATTGACTTGCGTTGGGATTTTGCCACTAATTTTTTTATTAGTTTGAGATTATGCTAATTCACCAATTTTTTTTCTTATGCATTTGAAAATAGGTTTAATTCGCCAATGAATATATTTTTTTGGTTTGAAAAAATGTTTTAATCACCAAAAAAATTATTTTTTTCTGTTTTGAAAACAGGTTTAATTCGCTAATGGAAATATTTTCTAGGTTTGAAAATAGATTTAAATCGCCAATGAAAATATTTAATCGGTTTAAAAAAAATTGCAATTCGCCAAGATTTTTCATAGACTTAATTAGAAAAGATTCGCCAATTGAGAATTTTTTTCTCAAAAAACGAAAAAAATTTGCCACTAAAATTAATATTTTTTATCGAGAAGAATACAAGATTTTCCAGTATTTTACACCTTCATTGAGGAGGGGGTTTCTTAAAGTTATCCTTGCTTCCTTCTGACCCAAAACTGCTCCAATGGCAAAATCTGAAGCATTTGTATGTATATGAAAGGGTAGAGTCCAATTAGGACCTCTCAATATTGGTGCTTGAGTCAGGGCTTTCTTCAATTCTTCAAAGGATTGTTGACACTCTGATGTCCATTCAAATTCAATTTCCTTACTCAGCAAAACAAATAATGGTTCAGCAATCTTACTAAAACCTTTGATAAACTATTTGTAATAACCTACATGGCCAAGAAAACTCCTAATATCTCTTTGCTTTTGAGGAACAGGTAAGGTAGATATAATTTCTATTTTTTGTGGATCAACTTGAATTCCTTCACTGGATATAAAGTGTCCCAGTACAATAACTTGTGTCATTAGATCATGAAACACTTCTCATTTTTGAGTGACAGGTTGTGTTCTTTACACCTTTTCAATATTTTTTCCAAATTATTGAGAGCTTCCTCATAAGTTTCACCATAAGTGGTGAAATCATCCATGTATATCTCCATACAATCATGTGCATAATTAGAAAATATGTTGAGTACTACTCTTTGAAAGGTAGCTGGAGCATTGCATAAGCCAAAGGGAAAAATAAAGTAAGCATAAGTTCCCCAAGGACATGTGAATGTATTTTTTTCCTGATCCTCTGGAGCAATTTTAATCTAGTTGTAACCATTGAAACCATCTAGAAATGAGAAGTAATTTTTCCCAACTAGAGAATCAAGTACTTGATCTATGAAGGGAAAAGGAAATTGGTCCTTCCTAGTTGTACTTAGTTCCTTGTAGTCTACACAAACTCTCCATTTTCCACCTTTCTTTGGAACAATCACCAAAGGTGAGACCCATTCACTATATGATATTGGATAGATAAAACCTACATCAAGGAGATTTTGTAGTTCATCTTTCATTATCTCCCTCAAAGTAGGATTCATACGTCGTTGAGCTTTTCAAATGGGTCTATAACCATCATTGATATAAATCTTGTGTTCATACATAAATCAGGATTTATGCCTTTCATATCATGGTAATCCCATGCATATGTTGTTGAGTGTGCCTGTAGCACTGTTTACAAATAATTTTGTTTCTCCTCTTTCAAGGAATTATTTATGTTTAATTTCCTTCCTAGCATAATTTCCAATTCCTTGGATGATTCTTGGACAGATGAGAGGTCAAGTCTTGGTATAATAGGTACACATTGTTGAGGTAGTAATGAATGAAATATCTGAGATATTTCTTCTATAAAATTGGTGGGTATGATACTTTACAAGTGGTTTTGTAGGCATATGAGGTAGTCTTGTTGTTGCAGGCTATTGTCACGGTCATTTTGGATTATGTGGCTAATGATCTCATCTTCATCCTGGTCATCCAATAAAGGGTTGCACTCAATAGTCATCAGTGTCTGAAGAGAATAGTTATCTTCCTCATCCAAAGTGGGCCAAATAGTTTTCTCAATATCAGCATAAGGTTGGGTTGGAGGATGGAGAACCAAATACTTGGTGATTGTCCCATTAGATATTATCATTTTACCAAACCTACAACCTATAAATGCATCAGCTGTAGCTAACCAAGTTATTCCTAGAATGAGTGGGTAACTTGTAAGATTAACCTTTGGTTGCAGAACTATAAAATTAGTAGGATATTCCCAAGAATCCAATTCAATTACTAAGTCTTCAATGATTCCTTCAGGCTTAACTCTTGACCTATCAACTAGTTGTAAAACAGTTTGTGAAGGCCTAAGGTTGGCTAACTGAAGTAACTATATTATTTCTTTTGTCATAACATTGATTGTTTCCCCCAAGTCTATCAAATTATTCTTTATGAGGGTCCCATTAATATTAACATCCACCATTGGACTACCAGGATCTGTATACTTAGGGATATAATGTTCCCTAACATGATATCTGTAAGGTTTCCCAAGACATGGACTGTTTGAGGATCTTTTATTTTCCTTCCTAGTTTCTTAAGACATAGGTCCCTCACAATTTTGGTGTAGATAGGGATGTCTTTGATATCTTGGATGAGTGGTATCTTGATGCTCACATCTTTTAATTGACCTAGAATATCTATCTCAACCTACATGTGATTCTTTTGAATAACTAGGCATTCAAGAAAAGGTGGCTTTGGACTGGAGGTAGTTTGGTGCACCTAATTTGACTCAGGTTCCAAAGGTGATTTTTTGCAAGCTTCAACTATAGGTTCCTCATCCTCTATCTCTACAATTTGAGGGGATGAAGGTCCAACAAGTTGTTTTCCTGATATGAGGTGGACATCACTCACCTCTACCCCATATGTGGGGTATTGCATAGCTTCGTTAGTATAATCTTTTTGAACAGGCTTAGTGTTAGGGTTACGTGTAGGTTATGTAGGTATTTGTGTTTGCTTGGGTGGTTGGGATGTAAGATTTGATGGAGGAATTAATGCTTGTTGTTGTGGTGTAGGAGGGAGCATAGGTTGTTGATAGTTCATATTTTGCTACTGCCATTGCTGGCCTTTTTGCCACTGAGGTTGCCACTGATTATGTTGTCTTGACCATTGTGGGTTGTAATTGGAACCTTGAAAAAAAAATTGTGGCCAAGGTTTTGGCTTCTCGTTCCAATTTGGTTGAGCTTGTGGTCATTGTTGAGGGTTCTACCACTGGTTTTGATTTATTGGCCATGGCTAAGAGTTCCAAGCAAAAAAGTTGTGATTCCTAATAGGAAAGGATGAATTAAAGTTGAGGAGGTCTTGTGACATACCTTGTATTTTTTCCATGGCATCCTTTGTGCTATATAGAATATTTTTCCATCATCTCCTTCAATTGGCTAAAAATCAGGTTTCTCAACTTTATCTTGTTGGATACTAGCCACTCTTTTGCACTTGAAATTTGCTTTTCTTTGCCTCTAGCTTGGACAATATTCAGTGAGCATAGCCTCAACTTCCTCCTGCTTCATCTTGATGTGGAGAGTATCCAACTAAGTTTCTAAATAGCTAATAATGTCCTCCTTCATGTTGGACAACATGTTGCTTAACTCAATGTTTGAAACCCCTGCAGATAAATTACCAATAGTGGATGTCTTATCCCCTCTTGTGTGTTTAGTGAAGGTTCTGGAATAATTATTGCAAACCTTACAAATTTCTAAAAAATAGTAACTGATAAATATCTCCTTGTCTAATAAGTTTCAGTGCATCCATGCAATCGTCATTGGCCCCCTCAAAAAGATCAACTTGAGAGACTTTTCTAACAACTTGTTTTGTGGTCTTTCCTTCAAAGCAAACTGAAATCTCTCCATATAATCTTCTAGTGGATCATAATCCTTTTGTGACATTTTGAAAATTTCATCTTCCCTTCTATCAAGTCCCCTACAATAGTCCTAATACTTGTCTAGGAACAAGGTCTTCATAGTGTCCCAATCAGGAAAAACATCCCTAC
>VDFB02063192.1:0-44750 GCA_007258455.2 Sequoia sempervirens
ATCACAACATTCTGAGACGCAAATGCCCTGTCATGATGCATTCACATTTGGAAACATCATTTTCATTAACTTTAGTTTTCATTAGCTTTAGTTTTATTAATTTAGATTAATTTCATTTAAATTAATTTAGAGTTAGATGTAAATTTAGATTTAAGATTTTTAATCTTTCTAAGTTAGTTTAAATTTAGCTTTTTCTAATTTAATTTAGATTTTAAAATTAAATTTTAGATTTTTAGTTTAGAATTAAATTCTTTAATTTAGATTTTATAATTTTAATTAGAATTTAATTAGATTTTTGGATTTTTAAATTAGCTTTTAGTTAGATTTTTCAAGATTTTTTTAATTAGATTTTTTAGATTTTTAGAATTAGATTTGTTTTAAGATTTTTAGTTAAGTAGGGAACTATAGGCACCACCAGCTTGTTATTAATAACTCTCATTTTAACCAATAAGAACTTGAGAAATTTTTCTATTTGAAATTTTTTAATCTATATCAATGTATACATGTGAATTATTTAACAAAATATATTTCAAAAATCATTTCTCTTCAATTTCATTGGTACATAATTTTCACCCGATATAAGCGATTTTTCTGCTTCCATTTCTTCCATTACCTCATTTTTCCATTTTAGAAGGGAATTGGTTAGAATTTATAATCATTAAAAATAATTAATCAAATCACAACAATATTATTTGTAAAGCTTAGAAATAATTATAAAATTAAACTAAATTTTAATTTCTAAAATTTATAAAGTATTTATTTTCTAGTTTTGAAAATAATCATTTAAATTATATTAATTACATACTACAAATAAATTAAATTAAAAATAAATTTTATTTTTAAAATAATTCAACAATTATTAATTATAATTTTAAAATAAATTAGGTATATATATATATATATATATAATTTAACAAAATATTATATGTATAATATATAATTTTAACATTGTATTATACTATATATACAATATAATATATAACATATGTAACATCTAATATATAATATAATATATTAAATAATAATATTAAAATTTTATATTTTAATTTTAAATTATGTAATATATTATTTTTAAATAATTTAATATATTTTTAAAAAAGACATTTAAATAATTTTGTAATTGTTTAGAATTACTCCCTCATTTCTTTAAAATAATGACATGTAGCAATTAAGACTACTACCAATTAAAATTAATTCTCCCTTCTAAAATTCTATTTGTTTTACAATTTAACCCCATAATAATTATTGATTATAAAAAATAATTCAAAACAAATACTAATTAAAATAATAATTCTTAAACATAAAGATTAAAAATAAATATCTAAATTTTCAATTTAAATAATTGTTTTATAGAATTATAATATTTATTAATTTAATCATTTTATGAAATAATACTTCACCATAATAAAACAGATTAAATTTTAAAATTTCATTTACTATTTAAATAATAAGTTAAAAATTTAGGATAGAGAAAACAGAAGGTAATAAAATATGTGCAACCATATGGCATGTTTTTCATGAGACTACATATATACTTTTAAAAGCATGTGTTTTAAGAATGGTGGACATGTTATTTTTTAAAGTACAATTTTATTAGAAATTTAAGATTACAAAATTTCTATGTGCTTAAATAAAAACAATATACATCCTAAAAATGTTAGGCAAAGGAGAAATCAAACTAATAGTGGTTTTTTCTATCTATGGATAGGGTATTTAATTTTTTTTAGATACATGTTTAGAATGATTTTATAAACGTAGTTCATAGAGTTTCATGTTAGTATGAAAAGAGGTTTTACCTATCTAGTTTAGTTTTCACCCAATAGAGATGTTCACATTACACTTAGAAATGTTATTTTAATCACATTTATTATCTTTTTGATTAGATAGTTTGTGAGATTTATTAATGTGAATAGACTTTATAATTTGTCTTAATTGCTTGTTGTAAAGTTTTTGTATGAGAATTATTCTATATTAATATTATGTTTGACTATTAGACTCTTCCAAAAATAATTATCCTCAATTCTCTTAATATTAAAAAATATTGATACATACATAATTATTGAATATGATAAAATGTATAAAAAATAATATATATTTTTTAAGAATATGTATACAATTTTTTAAAAATTATTTTAATTAAATTAATATATTAATAATATAGTTTTCCTATATTGATATTATGCTTGACTACTAGAATCTTCTAAGAATAATTTCTTAATATTAAAAAAATATTAATATATATATAATTATTGAAGAAGATAAAATGTATAAAAACTAATATATAATATATTAAACAAAAATACATATTCAATTATTTTAAATATTATTTTAATTAAATTAATATATTAATAATATAAAAACAGTCAAATTTTATTTATGAAACTGAAAGGAATATAAGTTAGAAAAGATAAAAAAGAGGGTGATACACATCAAAAGAAAAATACAAAATTTAATTTATATAACAAAAAAAAAAAAAAAGATTTCATACATAATTCTTTAAAGACTAATGGTTACATTCATTTTTATTTGATTGTCATTAGTGTTGTTTTTAGAATATTTATATAATTTTATTACTTAATAATTATTTTTTAAAAAAATATTTTTAAAGGATAGATTATACTCATTAATTTTTTATTTTTAATTAAAAAATAAAAATAATGAATTATGTCATTTTTAATTATTTATGTTTTAATTAAAAATTATGTCTCAATAAATTATGGGTATGTGTAGGATCATTATGGGCCAAAAAGTCGCAATATTATGGGTATTTGTAGGGTATGTGGCTGATGACTTTTTTTTACCCAAACTTGATGAAATGAAAAGGGTTTTTAGAGGAGATTCTCAGCTTTCTACCAATATAAATTATTCTTTAATTTGAATTTAATAAATAATTATTATTAATTTTCTATTAGAATTACGACTAAAGTCATGATCGATAGGCTGATTGTAAAACATCTATAACTTTCAAACGGTATCAGATTTTTTGAATCCAAAACATGTGTCACATTTTGTGTAATGCCCCATCATAATAACCTAAGGAATGTTGCAATTGTGTATAAAAGTGTAATAATTTTTTATTTTTTAAAGTATAATTATTAAGTTAATTAGTTGCATACATTCATTAAGTTACATGACATTACACTACTTTGAGTTTCCATAGATGACTTTAGTATTTCGCATTGCACATATTAATTAACATTAACATAAAGATAAACATTACATATAATTTGAAAACTCCATTCAAGATATCATAAAGTACAAATTTGTTTCATACATTGCATTTGATAAAATAATACAATACTCATCAATCTGATGAGGTAGTTCAATAATAATTACAATTACATTTACATTGTTCACCTCATATACAATTGAGGGATGTTTTCAAATACAAGATATACAAATTACAATGAAGAAGTACACATAAGTTTCCAAGTGCGAGCTCTCCATCCATGAAGCTCTCAATGCCATGATCACAAAACTGGGGACCCAACGGAGTAAGGTGCATGTTCCACCCAACCATGTGGTACCCATAGGTCCACCCCCCATGCTAGGAGATAGTAATATGGTTACCTAGACATAATCTACTAACCCTAGACACAAGTACATAACTAACTAAAAGTTACATTGCTTCCAGATTTAAGACAATTGAATGTATTACATACACAAGGTTTACTGTTACTGTAACGCCCCATCGTGTGAACCCCAAAGGACTATTAAACAATAATCACAGCACAATTTTTTTTTTTTAAATTAACTAAACATAACATACATGCAATACACATTAAGTCATGACATGAATTTCATTTAAATAGATTCATAACACATACATCCCTTGGGGTACACGAGGAGTCATTATGAGACTGAGATCCACACGACAATAATAAAGAATAAAATACAAAGATATAACCCATAACAAAATAAACATTAAAAAATAGAACACATACATGATAAAGCATTGATAAGAAACCATCTGAGTAAATACAACATATACATAATTAACTCAACACAATGAATAATAACTGCCACGACCAATATCCACACCGAGATAACATTACATTACAGTACCATGTTCTAGAGATGCAATGATACAAAAGTGTTTCCAAACATAAATGGAAACCATACACAAGATACCATGATACAAAATAGATGAATACAAAGCATCATAATTGGCTCCAAAACAAGTACAACTCTGGAGTCGCTGTAACCGCACCAATCCGCACCTCTCGATCCTTGACTGGGGACCCAATGGGGTGCTTAGCACGTTCCACCCGACCATGTGAGTCCGAAGACCCACCCCCCGTGCTAGGAGCTAACAAGAAAGAGACCACAACCAAGAACATCCAAACATGGAACCACAAGACTCAACATCATACAAAAGTATCATAAAACTCAAGGATTACAAGAGTCAACATAATAACTTAAAATCATAAATGCCATCACATAAATTAAAGCAATGACCAGTAAACAAGTAATCAAAGGATGATCATGAAATACTTCCAAATTAAACTGAATAAACATAATACAATTCCAAATTTCAATCAAATAATACAATAACATCATATCACAGTATCATAAGATACAAGATTGTAAATCAAATATAAATGAGATCATACAAGACCACAAAACATACTAAAGATGTATTAAAACAATAATCATAAATCAATTTAAATCAATTCAAACAACAATCTAAACCAACTCCCATAACCTACTTCCAGAGGAACACAATAAAGTAAAACACATGGGCGACTAGGGGAGAGTGTCATCACATAGCCTGCATGGGTTCTCCTGGCCCTTCCTCCAAACTGAGGCGTCGGCGCCCATCTATGGATCTCCTGGCCCTTCCTCCTACTTGAGGCACTGGCACCATAGGGTAGCTCATGCGGAGCTGTAGGCCTCTCGTGAAGACGAGGTCACGACCTTGCCAACCATGGCCTTCTCAGCCTTCCATTAGTCTGCAGAAGCACTAATGAAGATGAGGCATCCATTTTTAAATCTTGCAATGATATTACTACCCAACCCTCCTAAGTTAATTATTAGGTTTTCACTTGTTTACTAACTCACTCGTGGGTTATCCTGAGCCCTTCCCCTTAAATGGGGCACCGGCCCCCACGAGGAGCCACTCTCCCTAGAGACCCAACAACATAAAAACCAAGGGTTGTACCATCATAATTTGAACAAAGAATCACATCATAAAAGCATGCGAGGCATTACCCATCTCGCTAACAAGTACAACATCAGAGTCTTACAAAGTTCTGTACAACCCTTCCAGAATAATGAAACCAAAACACTTGCCACATCAAGGGCACATAAAGAGAGAACATTAACCAACAATAAAAATAAACCTCTGGAAGATTCTCATAAAGTTTACACTAGGGAATTGACAACAATAATTACAAGGCCACAAGAACTATTTTCAATACAAATGTAATGAGTGCATAAACCAAAATAAGATCAACAACTCCATTCAAACAACATCAACAACTTCAATACAGACTAAATCGGAAATCCAAGGGAAACCTCTATTTTCTCCTCTCAGAATACCCATAACTCAAAGAACTTTTCAAATTTGACTCATTAACAACTCAAGCAGAACCATCAATCATGACAATGAGAACATTAACTGATTTACCACTTAGGATATAGAACAATAGGAAACATATGGATTCCCAATGAATAGCAACATAAATTAAATTAGAGAAAACTCCAACTCAAAATCAACTCACGAAAAGTCACATCGAAAGGATCTAACAAAACAATCCATAAAACCACACATTCAAATACAAGATATCCATTCCTTCAATAAGAAGTAACTTGAAACAATCTATAAAGAACATTACTTTAAAGATCAATCATTTCCAACCTTTACAATATTGCGAAGTGAAGATATAATCTGATATTTTAAAGCCATAAGACACTAATCACAAATCAACAATGGTGTCACCCCAAATAGGGAAACACAAAAGAGAAAATCAACCTTTAATTCAACAAAATCACTTCACAAAACCTAAAGCCACCAACTAGGTATTCCACGAGAGAGCTCAATTTTCTCCTCACAAGAATCCCTTAGATTGGTATGAAATTACATTCATAAAATCAGCAATATGACAATGACAACAATTATCTAATCACATTCTCAACTAAGAGATACCAACCTACTCAACAACCAAAACAATTACAATTTCAAGATTCTAAATAACCGTCCATATAAGAACCTCATTTAATAGAAACTCAAATTGTCATAAAGATATCCACTAACTAACAATCCAAAAGAAATAATTAAAAATGAAAACTCAATTCAAGGAACAATTTGTTTCATTGACTTAAGTTTATAAAACTACCATAATTAGGTCAACCGAGTTTACTACAATACTTAACCATGGTAAAAGATATACAATTGTATTATTTAAGAGTTCAGTACAAATGCGATACAACATTTAGAATTACAAGGAATTCAACAACCTATACATTTCTACTCTATTTTATCTATTAAATAAATTCTTCTTTGACTACATATAAATTAAAAATCAATTTTCTTTTATTTCTACTAATTTTAAAATCCATTAACTACATCCTTAATTAAATACTAGAACATACTAAACATTTCCCATAATTTAAGAACAAGCATTCATATATATATATATAACACCTACTTGAGTTCGCAATTCCCAACATTTAATCTAAAACTCCTAAATTGAATTATTATTCTCTTAATTCTACACTTCCATTATAAGGGAGTACTATGAACTCAATATTCTAGAAAGTAAATGCCTTTATTAATTCATAATGGTTTTTTTGTTATTCTAAGAGAAACTAATCAAAAGCAATGAGTTAAACCAAATGTCCTTCCTACTAAATGGCATTACAAATTATAATAATATATGTTTATTCATTCTAAAATATAACTAATGTAGCTAAGTGATTTAAAATCTCATCCTACAAGAGCCATAACTTCACTAAATACCTTGCTTCGACATTTTACCTTCATAATGAGGGTATATTTACATACTTATTCATACGAAGATAGAATACCAAATGCCAAACATACAACGCCAAGGAGACTAACTTATGATAACACAACAATTAAGGAAGAGTCTCAGGTTAATCAAAGGAGAGTAATTTCTAATTTTCTTATTGAAAAGTTCTACTAATTTGGATCCACATTCTCATACTAATTTGAATAAAAAGCTGAGACAGTTGACAAAAGAAAACAGAGAAAATATTTAATTTACTACACCCATGCAAGTCTAAAATTTGCAACTGAAAAAGGGGCAATGGTTTCAAGGAGGCTATTTAAATCTGTACAACGCCTCAATTCTAAATGCTGCAATAGTGACAGATTGCCAAGAATATCAGAAAAAGAATTTTAGACGTTGCAGCTGAGATGGGTCGCCAATGGTTTCAGGGAGGTTATTTAAATTTGTACACTCTCCTAAGTATAAATTCTGCAGCGGTGATAGGTTGCCAACGGTATCAGGGAGATTATATAAATTTAGATTACCAGACTATGCGAAGGAGCTCATCTAAACACTATATCCAAAACATCTATTTCTCTCAGCTTCGACTGAACGGAGGTAATTGGCAAAGGCTTGAAACATTGCGCAGACCAATAGAATTAAATAATCTGCTCATTGGTCCTCAATTTCTTCACTTGAACAATCTGCTCAATGACGGCATCAAAGAAGACACACGAACCAAGCTTCCTCCAAGTTTGAGATGGTTACGGTTGCAAAAACGTGAGAAGCCATTTTCCTTCAGCCTTGCGGATAACATTTGGGATTTTGATAATAAAATCAGAGAGTTTATTTAAATCTATACACCCTACCATGCTCAAGTGTTGCGGCTGTGACAGGTTGCCAAGTATATCAGAAAGTGAATATTGGAATTTGGAACTATCGCCATCTACTTGCATTATTAACAAATATCACACATTATCTATGAGACGGAAGGGAAGGAAAAAGATGAGGAGAAAATACGTGAATTCAGAGAACATATCTAAAATTTGAGAGAGGAACAATTCAATTGTTTGAATTTATCAAGAAATCACAGCCTGTCAATCATAAGGTAGTAGCGGTATCAATCATACCTGGTTCCTCTTTATCATGATGAACTTCGAAAGGAGACAGATTTCACACGCCTTCTAAGCATCACCATCATTAGATGCCCCATGCATCGGTCTTCCAATTCCCCCATAGCGTGGTCATGCTGTTGTGAACATACTTCAAGTTTTATTTTCAGCAAGCAACATCAAAAATCATATATTAGAAAACATGCGCGTCCCTACCTAGTCTACCCGATTTGCTATCTGCGGGCTCTCTCGCTATCTCCGAATGGTCCCTTATTGGACGTACTCTAACAACCATAAAGATCCACCAATGCTTCACCTTCCCTCTTCAAACCCCCAGAAAGAAAAGAACCTTCTTTTTTTTTTCTTCTTTTTTTAAAGCTAAATATAGTTATTATTTTATTTTTTTCATATTCTACCATTTTCTTCGACTTCCACATGCTTTTCAGTTACAAAGAGGCTTTAGTTGAGAACAAAATTTATGCGGAGCAGTTACAAAACTTTACATGTGAAAATTCTATAATTAGATCTGACATAATATTGCATTTAATTTTGTTTAACTTCTATTTTATTTAATACTTCAAAACACAAACCGAATAGATTGAATCAATTCAAATCATTCCAATCAATTAAAATCTATTGGCAATAATATTTACCCTTCACGACATTGGAATAATTACCTTTGAATAACTTAATAAATTCTTAATTATTATCGAATATCATTAAAAGAATGCTTTTTACAAAACAATTAATTAATTAATTTATTAATAATTCTTTACTTAATATTTTATAACACTAATTTATTTAATTTTCATCTTAATTTCTAGTTTTATTTACTCAATGCTATTTTAATTAACTGAGTACAAATTCCATCAAATTTCACCAATGTAATCAAGGGAAAATCCTAAAATTATTATTAAGTGGGGTTAGCACAATAACAATAAAATTCCTATGAAGTAACAAAGTACAAAGGAAGTAATGTGAAGACAAAAGGGATGAAGTTACCCTAAGTCTTCACCTTCCATGATTAACCTTTGTTACACCTCCTAGCTTGCAGATAAATAAAAATGCCCTCAAATTTATGTGAGCAACTATGACTAAAGACTAAGCCCTATGCAAGTGTTGAAGGATTTGCAGAAAATAAAATGTCCCTACAATGGACTAAAATGCCTATGACTGTAAGTGACTGACTGTAGACAGTAATTGAAATCTAAACATGAGAGACTAAGAGTGCAAGAAGTCAAGAGAGCTGAGAGCCAAATGAGAACAAAATTGCCATTTTATAAAAACTGCAATTTTGAATGTGTGGCCAGGATGAGAAGATGACAAAAAACCCTAGAATCAAAGATCAAGATTGAATGTTGTTGTGTGCATTAGGGTTAGGTCAAAATTAGGGCAATGATAAGGATGAAGGGCCAAGATTGAATTATAAGATAATTCAATCAAGGGTCGAAATTAAATGAGATGTCAAGAGATAAGATTTGATTTGGAAGATAAGATTGGCACGGACAAAGAGGTTGCTGGAGAATTTAAATAATAAAAATTATTTAATTTAGGCGACCAATGAATAATTAAATAATAAAGATATTATTTAATAATAGAGGAATGTGACAAAAAAACTCATTTTGAATTAAATAATGATTTAATTCAAAATTCAAGAGAGTGGACCAAATTAAATAAATAAAATTTATTTAATTTATGAGAGAAGTGGCCAATGAATAATTAAATAATTAAAATAATTATTTAATTATAGTAGAAAGTGGACAAAAATTAAATAAATTAGAATCTATTTAATTTTAAAAGAAGGGGACTTAATTAGTGACGTAATTAAATAAATAAAATTTATTTAATTAATCAAGGGAGGAATAAAGATAAAAATAAATTAATTAAATAATTAAAATTATTTAATTAATAGAAGAATTATGACTTTAGAAAATAATTAAATAATTAAAAATTATTTAATTATTAAGAATGAAAGGGGCAATGTTGAATAATCAAGAGTTGCAAGCCTGGGACAATTTTATGTGTCTACATTTTGCCCCTCTTTGTCATAATGTAGCATGTTGCATTGTGACAAAGAAAATAAGTCAAAAATATGCCCCAGTGCAAAATAAGATGAGGAAGAATGACTAGGAGGGTTGTGGTATGCCCCCTCGAGAGGATAGACAGGTTCCAAGAACATGGGTGTGCTCTCGAAATGGATGAGAAGACTAGAATATGAAGAGACAAAGAAATGTTAATGACAATGATATGGATGATGAGATGGATGCAATGCCTACATGAGACGAGTGAGAGAAGATGTCAAGACTAAAGGAGATGCATGTAAGTTCCTAGACCAAATCCTTCAAACGCTACCATAGGACTTTTAATATTTATTGCTCTTAATCATCATTGGGCAGTAAAAATGACACAAATGGACAACAAACACCATGATATGACATAGACCAAGGTGTGCAAGGTCATCCACTTGAAAAACAGACAGTCACAGACAAGGAATGTCCTAACTCATACTAAGGGCGAAGTTGCCCTAGTCTTTTTGTCAAGACAACCCACAGACAGCAGTCAAAAAAATAAAATAGGCCAGGAGACGTCATCGCACCTCTAAATCCTTCATGGGACATCCTCGAGGTAGCTAGTAACATGACCAAAAGACAAGACAGTAAAAATATAAGACAAAATAGCCAAGAAAGATTAACAGCCATGTAATTTTGTTTGCCAATGTTTGTTTGCCAAAGATTGATTTTATGTCAGTTTGACAGTTTTGACATTTTAAGACTTTTGCCAATTTGACGGTATTGATAGTTTGACAAAGCCTATTATCAGGAAGGACACATCCTGAAAAGGCAAAGGACATTTTGACGAGGTCTAACTCCAAGAAGGACACATCTTGAAGAGGAGGACCAAAGAGTGACGAGACTGACATTGTTTTGAGTAATATGTTTTGGCAAGTTGAGTAGTGTTGACAAATGATTGATTGGACTGTGTTGTCTAATTTTGACCAATTTTGACATTGACGTTTCAAATGACTGTCTTGTGTTCGAGTTTGATTATGTATGACTTATTTGACTGATGTGATGATTGTGACAAATGCCATGATTTTATTTGGGCCAACCTAAAAGGACTGACCTAATGTCTCGGGGACTCATCGACTGATGGCCTTGCCTACGTAGCAAATGCGAGAGCAGGTTCGACAATGACATGGACTAACCGACATGACTGACTTTGACTCCATTTTAGGATTTTGACATTGATTTGAATGTTTTTGTGTTTTTCTTTGGACATTTTATGATTTTTTTGGTCTTTCTTCAGGACATTTTATGATGTTTTTGTCTTTTTTCAGGACTTTTTATGATGTTTTTGGGTCTTTTTTCAGGACATTTTATGATGTTTTGGTCTTTTGGGACATTTTATGATGTTTTTAGGTCTTTTTAAGGACATTTTATTATGTTTTTAGGTCTTTTTTTTTTTAAGGACATTTTATGATGTTTTTGGATTTTGACGTTTAAGAGGATCGTGACAAATGCATATGATTGATGCCTACACATGAGAATCCAAGGACAAACATGATTGTGCCCCTAGTCAAGCTGAATACCAATTGACAGGTGATGACAACGTTGTTTGACGTGGGAAGGACGCATCCCGAAACAACGTGAGGACGATGACAATAATGTGACAAAAGTATGGAGGTCTACAGCTGGGCCAGGAACACAGTCAAGTAATGTTTTGGATAATGTGCTTGTATGGGTTAAACTCGTTGCATTTGGAATGACTTGATGAGGACTAGATGGGATGACGATTATCCTTAGACCATTTGACAAGGGAAAGCCAAGATAGGTGATAGGCATGAAAGGATAGGGGAGGCCTTGGTAAAGAACAGGAGACATGAGAGACTAAGGGAATTGTCATATGATTTTCAAGGACTATGTCGTACAAGGACAATAGGACTATGACTGTCAATGACATGATGTTTCGTGAATTGTGTATGACTGAAGAATAGACATGTCAAGAGTTTTCCCAAAGCATGATTTATGTGTGCCAGTTTTATGTCAAGACCAAGGTAGGTGGGAAAATGGACTGAAATGATAGGGCTTAGATGGATGTCAATGTCATGAGGAAGGCATGGGAAATGAGACGACTTGCCCCCAAGTGTAAGAGTCCACATAGACGATTTATTTTACACATGATGCCTGTTTGCCAGGTTTTCATCATGGTACTTATCCAGGTTGCCTGTTTGCCAGAGTTTTCACCATTGGATGAAATTTTTCTCTTTACTATTTTCTTGACTTTTTGATTTTTTTGGTGTCACCGAGATGCCTATTTGCCAGGTTTTCATCAGGTTGACGATTTTTTTACATTATTCAATTTTATTTTTTTGTATTTTTGATTTTGTGGATAGCCTGGATGCTTTAGATAACCACTGACTGTTCTGAATCCACTGACGGTGCCGATGTAGAGACTGGTGCCATGATATACCAATAATGACCTTGTTGAAGGAGTTGTCTTGTGAGGATCGTAGCACTTGCATACAACTGATCGATGTCATTGTGATCCTTTCTGATATTAGAGTTGGCCTTATCAAAATACGCACATCGCAATAGAGTGCCATGAGAGTCCTTGCTGTAAAGAGTTGCTGCCATGATGTGACGGATTTGTGATGTAGGATTTTTGGACTTTAGATGAGATGTAGGATTATGATAGATGATGGTAGATGTGGAGAGGTTGTTTGGACGTTTGGATGAATGAATTTTTATTTTCCAAACTTGGGATGGTGGATGACGGATTTTGGAGGAATGGTGTTTGGAACCAACACTCTTAGATGTCTTGTTTGATGACCATTTTGAAGGAGGTGGACATGTGTTATATGTGGGAGTCCTCTTGCCTTGTGGATCCACATTTTGATTGACTGTTGTATTTGACTGGGTGTCTTTGTTCGATCCGTTTTTCTTTGGGATCCATTTTAATTTCATTTGTCCACTTGTCCTTTTGTTTGATTTAATGGCCTTTGACATTTGATTTTGATCTTTTGACTCATAAGAATTTTGTTTTTGTTGGTCCCAAAGGGGAGGTTGATTCAGGATAGAATGACGGTTCATGGTGTGGGTGGAGAGAGTGTTGGCAGCAATCTTATGACAAGGATTTCTCATGGACTCCATTTTGATGTTTGTATTTGACAAAGCTGCCCCCAATATCAATGAGGTACCACTGACATCGTTTGATTTGTTGTCTGAGGAATAACCAAGACCTTGATGTCTGTAATTTCCCTGAAGCTGTATTGGTTCAAGAATTCCTTGCTCATGTATGCCTAGTCCTTTGCCTTGATATTGCATGCTTTGACAGATTCTATTTGCGATGGGGAATTTGTTATTTTGAAAGCAAGATGCTAACCCATTATGATGTCTATGGACACTGTCACTTGTAATATTTTCATCTGTAAGAAAGCCTGCTTTGACAAAGATAGATGACCCTAGTTGATAACGTGTCTTAGCTTCATTTTCATGTTGGACATATTCCTGACTAATATCTTTGGTCTGATCATGTGACATGTCAGGTTCAGACGATTCTGTTGGTGCTTCCAAGGAAATGTCAAAGCCATCATTATGTTTAGTATCATAGAGTCCCATGATTTTAGCTATAACTTGATCATATGCAAGCATGTCCCTAGTGGAAGATTCTTTTTCTGGAGGAATATCATCTATGTGTCCCATGGAGGCAAGCGTCTCAGTTTGGAAAGGGTCAATAGTTGAGGCTTGTATAGGTTCATCAAGTTTTTGATCATGAATGGAGAAAAGGTCAAGGAGTGGATCGTTTTGGACTTCTTTGTCAATGGTAGGGTCTTGGTCGAAGATGGGGTTGTCATGGATTTGGATTTCTTGGTCAAAGATGGGGTTGTCGTGGATGATACAATTGGAAATAAGGTCATGGGATGGACTACCTTGTTCTTGACATGAGGGTGACATTATAAGGTCATGCTTTGGGCTTTCATTTTGACATGTATCCTCAAGTTTATTAAATGGGATTTGACTTTGGACTATGATAGAATTTTCATGACTAGATGTGGCTTGTGAGGGGGTGACTTGAAAAGGATTAATGAATGATGGATTAGGATAGGATGTGGGAACTTGGACTAGACTAGTATGTGAAGGACTAGTATATGACATGGGGACTTGGACTGGATATGTCATGGAGTCTTGGACTGGATTAACTATTGAAGGACAAGGATATGATGTGGAGACTTCGACTAGATTGGTGTAAGGTTAATTGAAATAGGACATGGATACTTGGACCGAATCGGTATGGTATGATGTGGGGACTTGACATGAGTTGGTAGATGGTTGATAAGGGATGTAGACTTGGACATGATTAATAGGTGAAGGACTAGCATATGATGTGGAGGCTTGGGATGGACTAGTGGACAGTTGGTTTCCCTTGTCAAGGTTAGGATAAGGGTGATAAGTGGACGTTTGTTGTGAATTATTGGTAGGATTCATGTCAAGTGACTGTTGATGGTGAGGGTAGATGGATGGTGGCAAAGTATTTATGTCAAAGCCTTGTGGTAACTTAGCCCCTTTGTCCAAAAGCATGGCTAGATACCTTTGAGGGTCACGTAAGAGTGTTTTTTTTACAAAGGAGATTATATCAGGATTTTGCTTGGCAACTTCTATGTCTTTGAAATATACTCGTCCATTTTGGTCTCTTTGTATGAATGGTTCAAAAATGTTTTTTGATGAAGATGGCATGTTCATGGGAGGTTGCATGTTCATGTTGTGAAATGGGTCGGAAAAGTTCCAATGTTGGTTTGTGTCATAAGTGTTATTATTGATGTTGGGATTGAAATATTGCCCAAAGTTTGCCATTTGTCTTTTGTGCTTTTGAAGTCTGGTTTCGACCATAAATGAGATTGCTCAAAGGGGATGTCCACTAAATGCAAGTATGACACTAGGTGAAATCTAAGGTTCAAACTGACGACTAAAATGACCACTGTTTTTGGATTATTGCGAATAAGGTATGCGATGTGGATGCAATGTGAAATGAGGCTATCTAAGCACTTCTAGGATTGAACTTTGTTTTCGATTTGGACTGCTAGAGGACTTTGTTGTTAATGATAAGTTGACAAGATGACTAATGAGTCTTCCTAACTAGACTTTTGAGTTGGAAGAAATCTCACAAAAGAGGACAATGACTAAAAGGATGTTTGATAACTTGGTCCAAAAGGGTCTAATTTCGAAAACAATGATTTTGCCAAGGGGTGCTTAAGATTTGTCTACTCCTAAGTATGCAAGATATGAGCCTAGGAACAACGTAATGTTGAATGTATGATACTAAATGGGGTGAGGTATGAAACCTAAGGTGATCAATGCAAGCTAAGGGACAAAACTTTGAGCAATTTCAAATTGGGTTGCTGGCAGAATCCTTCTAATGACAGAGTTTGACAGATGGTTGACAGTTTGGCGGTCTCTGGTTTCGACTGTGCAGTTTAAAAATTTTGACAGGCAGATGCGTCTCAGTTTGGCAATTGCGTCTCGGTTTAGCAATTGCGGTTCAGTTTTTCACTTGCGGCTTTCTGACTGTCAGATGCGACTCGGTTTAACAGATGCGACTGGGTTAACAGATGCGACGCATACAGATGCATTGTTATAAGTTTCAGATGCGGTTTATCAGAGCAGTTGCGTTACAGAATGTCAGTTGCGGTTCGACAGATATAACAGTTTTGTTTCAAAGTGATTTTCGTGGTATGTTGATGGAAGTTTTTGATCTGTTTGATGACTGTTTTGTTTGGACTGTGACAAAACCAGAATGCACTTGACAAACACAGCATTTTAAGGGATAACCAAACACACATGAGATAAGCACAATCCTAGAAAGGCCACTAGGCCTTGGGTTTGTATACTTGATATAGCCCACCAGTTATACCCCGGATTGGTGATGAACACCTTTCCTTCTCGAGAGCGGATAGCTTAGAATTTGGTGGCATTGGCTCCCCTCCACGGCTCATTAACGTCATTCGAGCACACCAAATTCGGATTCATTGGGTAGTGACATCCCAAGAATTGCTATCTCTACTCAAGGGGATCAGTAGTGAGTAATCTTCGGGCATGATACTGTACCCTGCACTATATCAAGCAACGGCCAATAGAACGGTTGGACACTAAGACAAGAGGTGTTTAATTCGGGCATTCCATTCGTGGGGCATGATCCATGCGGCGAGAGTCCCCTTTCGGATCCATCTCGTCGGAACCACGCTCGTGATTCTTGGGCTTTCCCCAAGAACCCACTTTTCTATACCGGCTGGAAGTCCCTCGGTGTCAGGGTGCTACCAGTCTGAGTCGTCCTGGGGTGAGTACTTTTTCCCACCAGAACAGGCCCAAGTTCTAGAGTCGGTAACCGTTTCTCTTACACCCAGGATCGCACGAATGCGCAAGGGGAGAGGATACTCCGATATACCGAATCGTGAAGGGTAAAATAACAATAAAGGAATGGGTCTAGTTTTCTGATCACAAGGTTTTCACCAAGTGAGAGCATACTCACCTACCACTCCACAAGCACACTCAAGCATGAAAGACATGATTCGTTTTAAAAGCACCAAATTCAAAGTTTGCTAATCTAGGAATAAACAAGCACACTGTTTGTTTTCTCCTTCTTTGACATGCGAATCTGCAAACATTGAGTTAGTAGTCTTGTATGTGATGGTCTTGGACACACGAAAAAGGATCGCCACACGCTACAAGAAACTATTAGTAACACAAAATATCTAATCTGGTTAACATGCAGGAATAACCAACACAGAAAAAGACAGAAAAATAGAAAACCAGAAAACAGAAACAACCCAAAATTTGGCAATTAAAATCTAAAAACTGACAGAAAAAGTTTACCAGGCAAATGCGGCGCGGTATTACCAGACAGATGCGGCTCGGTTTATCAGATGCGTCGTTATGTTCTGCGAATGCGGCTCGAATGTCAGTTGCGTCTCTGTAATTGGCAGTTGCGGCTTGTCAGAACAGTTGCGTCGTTTATGTCAGCAGATGCGTTGCGACGTTTGCGGCGATCCGTACCAGTTGCCTGCAAAACAACAGAAAACAACAAAAAACCCTACCAAAACAGAAAGCCACTACCAGAAAGGATTAGTGACAGAAGATCTAATCTTATTGAATCATGCAGGAATAAAAACCGAATGCAGAAAAACATACGATTAAACAACCCGAAATCCGAAAATAAAAACCCCAAACTGGAAAGAAAAATGTTATACCAGACGGATGCGGCGCGAGTTGCGAATGCGGCTTTCGGGGTTTCGGATGCGGCTCAGGAATAACGGATGCGTCGTTCTATGCATCAGTTGCATTGCGATAGGTCGATTGCGGCTCTACTGTTGTCATGTGCGTCGCGACGCATATGATGCGTCACACTATTTTTAAAAAAGTTGCGGCGATCCGTACCTGTACCTGCAAAACAACAAAAAACAACAAAAAAATGTACGAAAAGCCGAAATAACAACGTCGAATTCACCAATGTAATCAAGGGAAAATCCTAAAATTATTATTAAGTGGGGTTAGCACAATAACAATAAAATTCCTATGAAGTAACAAAGTACAAAGGAAGTAATGTGAAGACAAAAGGGATGAAGTTACCCTAAGTCTTCACCTTCCATGATTAACCTTTGTTACACCTCCTAGCTTGCAGATAAATAAAAATGCCCTCAGATTTATGTGAGCAACTATGACTAAAGACTAAGCCCTATGCAAGTGTTGAAGGATTTGCAGAAAATAAAATGTCCCTACAATGGACTAAAATGCCTATGACTGTAAGTGACTATGACTGTAAGACTAGTAGCATAAATTGAAATCTAAACATGAGAGACTAAGAGTGCAAGAAGTCAAGAGAGCTGAGAGAGAGCCAAATGAGAACAAAATTGCCATTTTATAAAAACTACAATTTTGAATGTGTGGCCAGGATGAAAAGATGACAAGAAAACCCTAGAATCAAAGATCAAGATTGAATGTTGTTGTGTGCATTAGGGTTAGGTAAAATTAGGGCAATGATAAGGATGAAGGGCCAAGATTGAATTATAAGATAATTCAATCAAGGGTCGAAATTAAATGAGATGTCAAGAGATAAGATTTGATTTGGAAGATAAGATTGGCACGGACAAAGAGGTTTCTGGAGAATTTAAATAATAAAAATTATTTAATTTAGGCGACCAATGAATAATTAAATAATAAATATATTATTTAATAATAGAGGAATGTGACAAAAATCATTTTGAATTAAATAATGATTTAATTCAAAATTCAAGAGAGTGGACCAAATTAAATAAATAAAATTTATTTAATTTATGAGAGAAGTGGCCAATGAATAATTAAATAATTAAAATAATTATTTAATTATAGTAGAAAGTGGACAAAAATTAAATAAATTAGAATCTATTTAATTTTAAAAGAAGGGGACTTAATTAGTGGCGTAATTAAATAAATAAAATTTATTTAATTAATCAAGGGAGGAATAAAGATAAAATAAATTAATTAAATAATTAAAATTATTTAATTAATAGAAGAATTATGACTTTAGAAAATAATTAAATAATTAAAAATTATTTAATTATTAAGAATGAAAGGGGCAATGTTGAATAATCAAGAGTTGCAAGCCTAGGACAATTTTATGTGTCTACATTATGTTAACTGCATAAACTAATCACACACAAAACAACAATAACGCAATTAAACACTTACACAAAATCCGGAAAAGTCACAACGGAGGGGCACTATAGTTACTTTAGGTGGAGTGTCATCACAATATTGCAAAGGTTACACTAGTGTTTCTTCCTAGGTTTCGGCCCCCAACTTGGGTTACCTTGGTAACATCTTACGAAACCTGCCCCCATTGCAAACCATTATGGAATCGAATGTCTTTTGAAGAAACAAGACACCGATTTGCCATTCCAGGCCTTCTCATCTTATACTCAAGACTGAACTAGCTCAAGAGTCATAAGTGAGGCATAATCATCTTGTTAAGAGTTTTAATTCTAACTACTATGTTATTTAATTATCACTGACTTACTAACTCTTTGTAAGTTACCCTGACACCACTTTATGTGTTAGCCCTTACAAAAAGCCACTCCCCTAAACATAACAAAGGAATCTAAGATTTCACAACTAGGGTTTACAAAGTGCCCAAAGTAAATCTCATAATAACAAAAGACCCACAATGGTCATTAAAATTTTTATCATAAACCAGGTAACAAAACACCATGTTTCTAACACATGCACAACCCAAGTCAACTCAAGAAATATATTTGAACAATAATACACCCTTACTATACAAATCATTCTGGAAGACTTATTCAACCAATACTTTCCCAATTTGCCCAAAAACAACATGACTAAAAGTAAATCAAGAAAAGTAAATGTCTATTGTTCGGATATACTAAATCCAATCATTGAAAAGAATTAGCAAGAAATTACAATAACTTAAATACAATTCTTTTCACAAACGATTAAGAATATAACATGATTTAATTCTAATTTTAACTTTCACAATTTTACTAATCAATATCTATCAAGTTTTCTATTTTAACCTTTCTGTTAAATATCTAACTAATGTTGTTCCTAACATATATATTTATACTCAAAAATATTTCTTATTTCATACAAAATAAATGTAAATTTTAAAATAAATTATTTAAATAACATATAAATAATATATATATATATAGATATATATATATATTATTATTATAAGATTGAAAGCCTAATTCAAAATTCTTATATTCAAAATATTGCATGTTCTGTATTTTTGTTTTACACAAACTATAGTCACATAAATTACAGTCTCGGCTGTGTTTACAAAAGACACAACCCGTGGCTGTGTATACAGCCCTCCCCGTATGGGGAGGTGGTTGTGATACAGTCGCCACTGCCTGTGAGGGCAGCATCGGCTTCCTCCATAGCCGTCGGCCCATATGGGGGTGGCTGTGGGGTAGCCCGCGACCCCCATCCACATAACAGCGTTTCCACTATAACATTTATTCCAAATAACTTTTAAATCTAAAAATCTGCGAATTTCAAATTCGCTCAAACGGAATTTATTTCGAGTTAAATACTTATGCGCCAGTACGACGATTCCACAAATAAATTTTCATATAAATAAATAAAGTTCCTTTCACTATTCAATTTATATATATATGTATAGATATATGTATATGTATATATGGTAATATATATGGTAATATATATATACAAATCCACAGGGTTTCATACCGGGAAAATAAAATAGTTTCCACAAAGTTTCAGTGGGGGGAAATTGGGGAAATAATAAATTTCTTCCGGGTTTTCAAAAGATTTCATGCACAGAAGTTTACATCCAAAAATTTAATTTACCCCATACATTTTAAAATCCATTTTCTAATCATATAATTTCCCTTACACTAATTTTAATTTCTACAGAGAAATAATTCAACAAGAAATAATTCTACAGAGAAATGAGTTTTCTAAGATTAAAGGAAACCTACAATTCCTTCACAAAATATACAGTTGTTAAATTTCCCGAGATTTACAAAGGTTTAAATAAAATTACAACTTCCTTTTCTCAGACAATCTTTTTCAAATAAAAAGAAATAAAATTACAAGTAGAATACATGTTATCCCGAAGCTTTAAAAATTGATTTGGTGGTGAGAACCTCTGTAACCTCTGTTTCCTATAGCCTTCCAAAACTTTTCCCGAGAACAAAACCCAAATTGCAAGCAAAGATTTTCCACAAGTATACATTATTCCAAACGCATATACAGTAAAATTAAACAAAAGAACTGATATTTTTCCCGTGAAGAGAAAATAGAATAGAATCCCTCTATGTTTTTCCATATCCAAATTATCCTTTGTGAACAAATTCCTCAATCGTAATCAATAAATGGAACTTTCACACATGTCGAAGAATACAAAATATCCCCCAACCACTTCTCGAATAACTTTTCTTTTCAAATTACATGCATTTAATTATTTTATTTAAAATTAACAATTTTCAAAGAAAATTTTATTTATTAATAAAGCATGCCATTTTCACAAAAATAATATTTAATTTCAAGTAAAACTATTCACACACTTAAAACAATTTAACAATATTAATTTAATTAATTAATTTATTCAATTAAATAGATTCAACCATTACGATCAAATTACTTAGCTAAACAAACTAATTAATTAATTAATTAAATAATAAAATCTTTATTCCTATAACATTTAAAAATTAATTTAAATAACAATAATTTAAAACATAATAAACTATTATTAAAATTGACATTTTCCTTTCAAACAATTAAACCAAACAGAAAAATACAAGACAACAATGACTCAAACTAAAACTGATAATGTACAGTGACCGGGTTAAAGACTAGACTAGGATGAACCTAACTACTACCTCCCAATCAACATTTATGTTGAGTCTTCACACTCTCAGACCTGAGTAACCAGGTGGAGTCGGTGTCATGTACCTGCAATCCTACAACCAATCAATAACATGTATATATATAAACCATTGAACAGACACACCATGCGGAGAAAATCACACATATCACAGGGCACTCACAAGCGAGTGATGCGATTCTGTTCTCCACACCAATACACGTCACATCAGACTGATGAAATAAATAACTATTAGTCCATCAAAACATATACATAACAATAATCAACTAAAAATAAACATCTACACTATCTCAAAGCATGTCTAAAATCAGTAATCACCATACCATGTATCATCATGTCATAGAATAAATCCACTATCGCTCAAAACCAGCGATCAAAATATCCAAACAAAGTATCATAGTCTAACAGTGTGAAAATGTATCAGCAGAAAACATAAGCATAAATGGAGGGGTACTACATCCTCCCCCCTAGGATCAGGCTTGCTCCTGAAAGCCTACGAACAGATAGGGATAAAGTTCCCTCATGCATGTCGCATCCTCCCAAGTAGCAAAAGCCTCATGGCTAGGATCCCATTGGACCCTCACCTGATCAACATCTCGACCCCTGAAACTGAGTGTCCGGTGGTGTAGAATGGCCACGGGCTCCAAAGCTAGCTGCCCGTCCTCTACCTATAACACATTCCAATCAAGTACATGAGAAATGTCAGGATGATATGGTCTAAGAACTGATACATGAAAAACATCATGAATACGAGACAAACTGGGTGGTAAGGTGAGTCGATACACCACGGGACCAATTCTCTCTAAGATCTCAAATGGCCCAATGAAATGAGGCGCAAGCTTAGAGCCTTTTCCATAACGGATTGGACTCTTTCACGGTCGCACTCGAAGAAACACTCTATCACCAATAGCAAACTGTTGATCTATCCTATGCGCATCGACATACTTCTTTTGCCTATCCTGAGCTGCTATCAAATGTTCTCTAATATGGTCAACCTATTGCTCCATGTCTCAAAGCATCTCAGGTCCAAGTAATACTCTATCCTCAAGTCAATCCCAACTAAGGGGAGTTCGACAAGGACGACCGTATAATGCCTGAAATGGTGGCATACCTATGGAACTCTGATATCCGTTATTATAAGTGAATTCTACTAAGTACAGATAATCCTCCCAATGTGATTGTTGGTCCATTACGTACATTCTAAGCATATCCTCTAATATTTGATTAACTCTTTCTGTTTGTCCATCGGTTTGAGGATGATACAGTGAACTAAAGTTTAACTGTGTACCTAAAGCATGTTGTAATGAAGTCCATAGGGGTGAAGTAAATACAGGATCTCTATCCGATATAATCCTACGAGGAATCCCATGCAATCTAACGATGTCCTCCATAAATATCCTAGCTACGGATGAAGCATTATATGATGAACGTACTAGTGAGAAATGAGCCACCTTAGTCAATCGGTCAATAGTTACCATAATGGCATCATGTCAACGTGATGACGTAGGTAACCCAACAATAAAGTCAACAGATATAATATCCCATTTCCATTCAGGAATGAGATGTGGCTGCAATAATCTAGCGGGATGTTGATGCTCAGCTTTGACTCGCTAGCATTCAAGACATCTCGATACATAATCAGCAATATCACATTTCATATCAGGCCAGAAATACAATTGCCAAAGATTAGCATGCATTTTCTTGACATCTGGATGAGCTGAGTATGGAGCTTGGTGAGCTTCAGTCATAATTAATGTATGAAGACCTTCGAAATGTGGTACATAAATATGACCTAAATGCCGTAATATACCATCTGGTTCTAGGACATACCCTGCAAATTGTCCTTCTAAAGGTCTACCAGATTCAATCTCCGTCCTCACTTCTTGATATAATCTATCAGTAGGAAGTGCAGCTAATATTTGACCTCTCAAATCTACTTCAAGAGTAGTAGTAGAGATCTCATGACGACGTCGGCTAAGAGCGTCAGCCACTACATTCTCTTTTCCTTGAACATATTTCACATCAAAATTGTACTCACACAAGAACTCCATCCACTGTCTCTGCCTAGCATTCAAGTTAGGTTGCGTAAAAATGTATTGTAAACTACGGTGATCAGTATGAAGTTCGAAATGATGACCTAATAATAAATGCCTCCACTGAACTAATGCATGCACAACCGTAGCTAGTTCTAAATAATGAGTAGGATAGTTTAATTCGTGATCCTTAAGTTTGCGATCACACACCCATCTTGCATCAGAACTGCTCCCAAACCCTCTAAGGATGCATCTGTGCATACTACAAAATCCTTAGTAGGATCAGGAACAATCAGTATAAGCACATTAGTAAACTTTTCTTTAAGTGTCTGAAAAGCCAACTGACACTGCTCTGTCCAAACAAACTTCTTCCCTTTTCTCTGAAGAGAAGTAATAGGATGACTGATTCTAGAGAAACCCTCAACAAACCACCTATAGTAACCAGCTAGATCCATAAAACTACGAACTTCACCTACATTAGTAGGCACGGGCCAATCTACAATAGCTTGAATCTTTGAAGGAACATAGCAATACCTTTCCCAGAAATCACATGTCCAAGATATTTAATCTCAGTTTGAAAGAAATCACACTTCTTCAGGTTCACATACAATTGATTTTCCCTTAAACATTGCAATACTTGTCTCAAGTGTTCTTCATGTTCCTTCATGTTTCTCGAATAAATCAAGATATCATTGAGAAATACCAGGACAAAGCGATCAAGGTATGTACGAAAAACACCATTCATTAAACTCATGAATACTGATGGTGCGTTCGTTAACCTAAATGGTACTACTATGAATTCGTAGTGCCCATAACGAGTACGAAATGCAATTTTATGAATGTGTGCTTCAGCTATATGAAATTTATGATAACTAGATTTCAAATCGATTTTAGAGAACACATTAGCTCCCTTAATTTGATCAAAAAGATCATCGATTCTAGGCAAAGGATAATGATTCTTAATCGTAACCTTGTTCAATTGACAATAATCAATACACAGCCTAAGTGATCCATCCTTCTTCTTTACAAAGATGACAAGTGCTCCCCAAGGGGAAACACTTGGATGAATGAAACCCTTTTCTAATAATTCCTCTAACTGAATACGAAGTTCCTCTAACTCCTGAGTCGTCATTCTATAAGGAGCTCTAGATATAGGCTCAGCTCCATGAACTAGGTCAACTCTAAAGTCAATATCCCTCTTCGGTGGCATTCCAGGAATGTCATCGGGAAACACATCTGTGAATTCCCTAAGAATAGGATGATCATCAAGAGATACCTCTCGACTCTCATCTTCTTCCAAATCAGTAATTGTTGTTGCAAACAGTTGACATCCCTGACAAAGACATCTCTTTAATTGCATAGCAGATATCATCTGCAATGAGATAGGTCTTTGAACACCTATAATTTCCACTTTCGCACCTAAATCATTAATGCAACTAACTATCTTAAGTCAACAGTCAATCACAGCATGATAAGATGCTAACCAATCCATACCTAGTACTATGTCATATGATCCTAAAGGTGTAACATATAAATCTACTAAGGTAGTTAACGCACCAATTTTAAGTTCACAATTATGTACTAAGTTTTCTACTGCTACTTTCACCCCAGAGGCAAATTCAACCTGCCACTTACCACCTTGCTTTACCGCCACAAGACCACAATGGTCAACGATGGTCGGTGAAATAAAGGAGTCGGTAGCTCCAGAATAAAAAAGAATGGAAACACTAACACCATGTAACTTACCTGAAGTCTCGACCACTATGTTCTGGTGATCAGCTTGGCGGTCATTAACCGCAGCATATACTATATGTGATTGTCCTGCATCACCCACTATAGGCTCTGAAACTGTAGGTCGAGGCCCAAAACTAGTAGAACCTCTCATCGGACACTGCCTAGCTATGTGTCCCTGTTGTCCACATGAGTAACAACTTGTGCATGTGCCTCTACCGAATCCTCTACCACCCGAAGGTGCATTGGATTGCTGAAAACTACCCCTACTGACAGTAGACTGAGCACTCTGCGCAAGTTGATCCTGCCTATTGCGCTTGTTGCACCACCAGTTGTGACCCTTTCTTGTTTGAAGACTATTACCTTGTTGTGGTTGTGGATTATTGTTCTTTTGAGATGTTTGTTGTTGTTGTTGCTGCCCACCCTTTGTGGGTGTCTGTTGGTTCCTAGAGGAACCTCCTATCTGTGCCTGTCCACCCCGTGGACTAAAGCCTACTACAGGAGCACTGCCAATTTGTACTCCTATGTGACCACCTAACGCCATAACAAGGTTCTCCTCCACTATACGAGCCCTCTCCACCGCAACTTCCATAGTCTTTGGCTCAAAGACTCTAACACCACCACTAATGTGGGTGTTTAAACCCCTGATGAAGTGCTGAACTAGCATAGGCTCATCATCACCAATACCAGCATACTGCTTGAGTTCATAGAATCTACATTCATATTGCTCAATAGAAAGAGCCAATTGACGTAGATCATGGAACTTGTCATCCCGTCGTTGCCTCCAGTGTTCTGATAGGAACCGTGCTCTAAACCTCTCAAGGAACATCTCCCAAGACACTGACCCAATATCCAAATGGAGCTTCTGCTCCTCCAGGCACCACCAAGTAGAGGTGAATCCTCTCAAATGCATAATAGCACATCTCGCACGGTTATTACTACCGTATGGGTGCATGGTGAAGCATCTACCCAAATCCAGTAGCCAAGTCTCGGCCTCTAATCCACCTCCTGTACCATCAAAGGTAGGAGGGTGTGCCCTCAATAAATCTCTCATGTGTCCTGTAGTAATAGCATCCTGGTGTACTAAGTCATCTACTCTCCTAGGAGATCTATCTCTCTCTCTGACAACCTCCTGCTCAACTTCCTGTCTAGGTCCAAGACGAGCTAGGACCTCCTCCAATAAAGGACGTATCTATGAACCCTCTACCCCTGACTATTCAGGATTCTGCCCCTCATTCCTCTGGTCCAACTGTTCTGCCTGATCAATATGATGAGGGCTCAGAGGGGGAGTAACCTGAGGAATTTTCCCTCAGCCTCCACCTCGACCTCTACCATGACCTCTTCCACCTTGCCTAGGCATGTTCCTACACATAACAATAACGATTTTTAGATACTAATCAACTGAGGCTAATAGTTTGCGACACTATGTACTAGGTCAACCTAATGGGCTCGCGATTACCCAGAGCGTCCAGTGTTTGTAACTTTGGCTCTGATACCAATCTGTAATTCCCCATCATAATAACCTAAGGAATGTTGCAATTATGTATAAAAGTGTAATTTTTTTTTTTTAAAGTATAATTATTAAGTTAATTAGTTGCATACATTCATTAAGTTATGCGACGTTACACTACTTTGAGTTTCCATAGATGACTTTAGTATTTCGCATTGCACATATTAATTAACATTAACATAAAGATAAACATTACATATCATTTGAAAACTCCATTCAAGATATCATAAAGTACAAATTTGTTTCATACATTGCATTTGATAAAATAATACAATACTCATCAATCTGATGAGGTAGTTCAATAATAATTACAATTACATTTACATTGCTCACCTCATATATAATCGAGGGATGTTTTCAAATACAAGATATACAAATTACAATGAAGAAGTACACATAAGTTTCCAAGTGCGAGCTCTCCATCCATGAAGCTCTCGATGCCATGATCACAAAACTGGGGACCCAACGGAGTAAGGTGCATGTTCCACCCAACCATGTGGTACCCGTAGGTCCACCCCCCATGTTAGGAGATAGTAATATGGTTACCTAGACATAATCTACTAACCCTAGACACAAGTACATAACTAACTAAAAGTTACATTGCTTCCAGATTTAAGACAATTGAATGTATTACATACACAAGGTTTACTGTTATTTTAGGTGCAGTGTCATCACAATATTGCAAAGGTTACCCTGGTGTTTCTTCCTAGGTTCTGGCCCCCAACTTGGGTTACCCTGGTAACCTCTTACAAAACCCGGCCCCATTGCAAACCATTGCGGAATCGAATGTCTTTTGAAGAAACAAGACACCGACTTGCCATTCCAGGCCTTCTCATCTTATACTCAAGAATGAACTAGCTCAAGAGTCATAAGCGAGGCATAATCATCTTGTTAAGAATTTTAATTCTAACTACTGTGTTATTTAATTATCACTGACTTACTAACTCTTTGTAAGTTACCCTGACACCATTTTGTGTGTCGGCCCTTACAAAAAGCCACTCCCCTAAACATAACAAAGGAATCTAAGTTTTCACGGCTAGGGTTTACAAAGTGCACAAAGTACATCTCATAATAACAAAAGACCCACAACGGTCATTAAAACTTTTATCATAAACCAGGTAACAAAACACCATGTTTCTAACACATGCACAACCCAAGTCAACTCAAGAAATATATTTGAACAATAATACACCCTTACTATACAAATCATTTTGGAAGACTTATTCAACCAAGAATTTCCCTATTTTCCCAAAAAGAACATGACTAAAAGCAAATCAAGAAAAGTAAATGTCTATTGTTCGGATATACTAAATCCAATCATTGAAAAGAATTAGCAAGAAATTACAATAACTTAAATACAATTCTTTTCACAAACGATTAAGAATATAACATGATTTAATTCTAATTTTAACTTTCACAATTTTACTAATCAATATCTATCAAGTTTTCTATTTTAACCTTTATGTTAAATATCTAACTAATGTTGTTCCTAACATATATATTTATACTCAAAAACATTTCTTATTTCATACAAAATAAATGTAAATTTTAAAATAAATTATTTAAATAACATATAAATAATATATATATATAGATATATATATTATTATTATAAGATTGAAACCCTAATTCAAAATTCTTATATTTAAAATATTGCATGTTCTGTATTTTTGTTTTACACAAACTACAGTCGCATAAATTACAGTCTCGGCTGTGTTTACAAAAGACATAGCCCGTGGCTGTGTATACAACCCTCCCCGTATGGGGAGGCAGCTGTGAGACAGTCGTCGCTGCCTGTGAGGGCAACGCCGGCTACCTCCACAGCCGTCGGCCCATATGGGGGCGGTTGTGGGGTAGCCCGCAACCCCAATCCACATAACAGCGGTTCCACTATAAAATTTATTCCAAATAACTTTTAAATCTAAAAATCTGCGAATTTCAAATTTGCTCAAACATAATTTATTCTGAGTTAAATACTTATGCACCAGTACGATGATTCCACAAATAAACTTTCATATAAATAAATAAAGTTCCTTTCACTATTCAATTTATATATATGTATAGATATATGTATATGTATATATGGTAAGATATATATATATATATATATATATATATATATATATATATATATATATATATATATATATATATATATATATATATATATCTATACAAATCCATAGGGTTTCATACTGGGAAAATAAAATAATTTCCACAAAGTTTCAGTGGGGGGAAATTGGGGAAATAATAAATTTCTTCCGAGTTTTCAAAAGATTTCACACACAGAAGTTTACATCCAAAAATTTAATTTACCCCATACATTTTAAAATCCATTTTCTAATCATATAATTTCCCTTACACTAATTTTAATTTCTATAGAGAAATAATTCAACAAGAAATAATTCTACAGAGAAATGAGTTTTCTGAGATTAAAGGAAATCTACAATTCCTTCAGAAAATATATAGTTGTTAAATTTCCCGAGATTTACAAAGGTTTAAATAAAATTACAACTTCCTTTTCTGAGACAATCTTTTTCAAATATAATCAAATAAAATTACATGTAAAATACATGTTATCCCGAAGCTTTAAAAATTGATTTGGTGATGAGAACCTCTGTAACCTCTGTTTCCTGTAGCCTTCCAAAACTTTTCCCGAGAACAAAACCCAAATTGCAAGCAAAGATTTTCCACAAGTATACAATATTCCAAAAGCATATACAGTAAAATTAAACAAAATCACTGATATTTTTCCCGTGAAGAGAAAATAGAATAGAATCCCTCTATGTTTTTCCAGATCCAAATTATCCTCCGTGAACAAATTCCTCAACCGTAATCAATAAATGGAACTTGCACACATGTCGAAGAATACAAAATATCCCCCAACCACTTCTCGGATAACTTTTCTTTTCAAATTACATGCATTTAAGTATTTTATTTAAAATTAACAATTTTCAAAGAAAATTTTATTTATTAATAAAGCATGCCATTTTCACAAAAATAATATTTAATTTCAAGTAAAACTATTCACACACTTAAAACAATTTAACAATATTAATTTAATTAATTAATTTATTCAATTAAATAGATTCAACCTTTACGATCAAATTACTTAACTAAACAAACTAATTAATTAATTAATAAAATAATAAAATCTTTATTCCTTTAACATTTAAAAATTAATTTAAATAACAATAATTTAAAACATAATAAACTATTATTAAAATTGACATTTTTCCTTTCAAACAATTAAACCAAACAAAAAAATACAAGACAACGATGACTCAAACTAAAACTGACAATGTACAGTGACCGGGTTAAAGACTAGACTAGGATGAACCTAACTACTACCTCCCAATCAACATTTCGTTGAGTCTTGACACGCTCAAACCTGAGTAACCAGGTGGAGTCGGTGTCATGTACCTACAATCCTACAACCAAGCAATAACATGCATATATATATAAACCATTGAACAGGCACACCGTGCAGAGAAAATCATAGGGCACTCGCAAGCGAGTGATGCGATTCCGTTCTCCACACCAATGCACGTCACATCAAACTGACGAAATAAATAACTGTTAGTCCATCAAAACATGTACATAACAATAATCAATTGAAAATAAACATCTACACTATCTCAAATTATGTCTAAAATCAGTAATCACCATACAATGTATCATCATGTCACAAAATAAATCCACTATTGCTCAAAACCAACGATCAAAATATCCAAACAAAGTATCATAGTCTAACAGTGTGAAAACGTATCAGCAGAAAACATAAGCATAAATGGAGGGGTACTACATTTTGTGCTTCAAATACTATAGGATTAAAAAAATTAAAATTAAATTTCATGAAGTATTGACCAAGTTAAGGTGGTCAGATATACGAGTTTTTATATATTTTTTAAGTTGTAATAAAAAATTCATAATTAATTATTTACTTGGAAAAAAATTACAAAAAAATATGCATCACATCTGGACATGAGTCCTCTACTTATATATAAAATATTATAAAAATTAATTATCATTTTATTATGGTTAGGGTGGTTAGACAGACACCTACTTCTTATTTTTTCCTTGAAATTTAAGTACTATAAATTTTCACCAAATAGATTTTATTTATTTTTAAATAAACCTAGTAGTTTAGAAACTAAATTCAATTTTCTACAAATTCTATTTTACATATTTTTGAAATAATATAGATAACTTATTCAAATTTTTACGTCAAGTTTCCTAACACTGATTTTTCTGAATTTTTTGCCACTTAAGGGCCTATTTTTTCCATGATGATCCTGCACATACCCTTATCTTTATCTTTATTAATAATTTATTTTCTATAAAACAATAGTCACAATAATACTCAAATATTTTATTTAATTATATAAAACATGAAATAAATTTATGTGTAATTAATTTCTTGAAATGTAATTGGCTCAAAAATTTTAAGCAATAAGGGCGATTTTCCCGGTAGGAGAAAATGACATGCTTTTCTCTACTGAACGTGCTCAAACTGCAATGATTTATTTCAGTTTGAACAGTTTCAAAATCCATTTGAAATTCATTTATTTCTCAATGGTTGCCAAGAGCTCTACTGTAAGTTGAAAGTTCAAGCTTACACTTTTTGCATCAAACAATTCCAGTTTTGAAGCAACTCTATGCCGTAATGCCTGTGGAAATACTTATAATTCATCATATGTTATAAGGTTTGAAGAAATAAAAAATCTTTCCATAATTTGGAAGTGCACTTCACACACATGTGACATCCTATTATACAGTTAATTTCTACCTTCTATTGATGCATAATTAATTAAGCTTTTTAAAACTGATGCACAAGCTAGGTTTGCAAGTTTCCAGATTCTTGAATTTTTTGTTGCTCCTTCCCACATACTTGATGAAGTTTGGTTAATCAAGGAGACATATGCAAGGATGTGCATAAACAATCCAACACCTATGCTAATTGAGGAAATCTATGACTTTTGTGTGCTAATGCATTGTTTTCTTGTTGTTTTAAGTGTTTCAGTCACATCGGTTTGCCTTCCATGAAGTCGGGTATTGATTCTTATGTTATTTTCATTATGGGTTTCTGCGTATTTAAGATTGTTTCTTTAATGGTTGAAGTCTCTTGCTCCTAGTCAGACTATGGATTTTGTGTACATTCAAGTTGCTCCTCAAGCAATTGTCTCCAAGAAGTTGAATACTTGATGTTGCTTGAATCATGAATGTTGTGTTCAATTAGGTTATGAATGATTTACTATGTTTTTTTTTTCATCTTCCTATAGCATTTTGGTTTTGCTCTAAACCTCCAGTTTCTAAGGAAATGTATTAGCACTACTCATGCTAGAGCCCATTACGATACATTAGCTTCTCTTTCATTTGAACCAAAATTGCAACTAGTTAGGAATTCTATGTATATATTAATCCCAGAATACAGTTATAAATGTCAAATGTTTATCATTAGAGGAAAACTTGCTTTTCATGTATCTATTATTTATTCATTTTATCAACATTGCTGCTAAAACTTATCAAACACAACAAATAAAAACATAACTATTTTATAACTTTTTGGCAAGAACTTCACTGCATGTAGCTCTTATTTTCATATGAGTTGGGTGCCTATCGATTGGAATGGAAGATGAATGAATATCCATTTCAGCCTTCTTTCGCGGATATCCAATACTACCCTTACATACAAAAATTTGTAGGTTTGAACTGTTTAATAAACAGAAATATCTTTACGTTTCAACTCAATAATCAATCATGAGATGATAATTTTTCTGGGAACAAGCGCAATACTCTAACCCTTTTGTAGTGGGAGCCCTATGTTTCACATTGAAATAAGAGCCAAAAAATATTTCTTTCTAATTTTTACTTTTGTTTATTTTTATTTTTATTTTTTAAAGAATTTACAAGATGTCTTATTTTTAATGTTTATATCACAATTGAAACGTGGAAATTATTATGGTATCTACATTTCACTACTCAACAATGTAAGGATAGTTTAACATGTTTCTACGATATCTTTATTGCATCTTTTGATTAAATTTATAACATGAATCTCTACTTTCTTTTATTACCTTATGTCAAATTAAAGGCAATTAATGATTACATGCATATATAGATCAAAAATATTTTTCAATATCTATGTATAATGTCTATTTAAAACAATTTTCTTCTCTATATAATGTAAGTTTGATTTAAATACAATAAAAATATTTTCATTAATTGTAAATATGTTTTACATGATTCTTTAAAAATGGTTATATTAAATTGAGAGATAAAGAGCTATTGAGCACCATAATAAAGGCATTCACAATAACAAAATTTCAAGGACAATAAGAGATCGAAAGTAGATAATAAACTAAAACACAATGACAATAACAATTTTAGGTAAACAACTAAGTTGGAGAATATTTTGATTCCCTCTAGTTTATGTTTATGTAAAAATCAATTACCAATGGATGCCATGCACAATTTTTGAGCTAGTTCCTTGGCTTGTGGTTATGTTGGTGTCCTATTCTTGAGTGATGCAAGTTCCCTCTGACACTAAGAGATGTTCTTGCATCAATATTTTATGAATAACAAAGACGCATTTAATTTATTTATTTTTACCATCAACCTTTTATTATGAATGATTGAATAACTCCAATGTTTCATTCATTTCAAACATTGATTCTTATTCATTAACCTCAATTAAGCCCAACATTGAAGATTACCTTAACAATAATTTTATCACTTTACATGTCTGTTAAATCAAACACATGCATTCTAATACATCTAATCAAATATAACCATTACCTCAAACATGGGAACATCTAGGTTGACATGGACCCAAAGGGCCTCAACTATCAATTTTCCTTATTGTATGTCATATATCAACAATAGTGATCATGATGTTGTGATGACCATTGTGATTTGTGTATCATGCTAGTTTAGTGAGCCATGTTATGGTATTCATACATGACATGTTGTGATAAATGATAATTTTTTTCATAATATTTTTTTTTTATAAAATGTTAGATCTTTTAGAAAATTTATACTTTTGGCAATAATTGATGTTTGAGGTTTGCATCATTTTATGGATTATGAAGCATTATGTGATGATCCTTTATGAGTTGATTTATAATTATATTAAGGATTGATATAGTCATATTTTCAAGACTAAAATTATTCACTTATTTTTCAAACCTTAATTATTATCTTATTATTCAATAATCATTAATCACACAAGTTTACCATATCACTAATTAATCATTTATGAATAAGAATTTATTTACCATTCATCATCATTTTTTAAATTTTACCATTTGTTACTTCATGAAATGACAACATCTCACGAGTTATATTTTTGTTTACAAAAAAAGACAAACTCAAATGGGATATAGATGCTTTATTCTCAAGAAGGGACTACCATCAAACCTAAAGACCTTTCAATTGATTGCACCATTGGAAAATGGAGAACTATCTCATTGGATTTTTTGTAGATAGGAACCAAAACATTTAATTAGTAAGTAGGAGGGCTATTTCAAGATGGCTAATTAGAGGCTTCATCTCAAATTTGAAACTCAACAAGATCAAGAGGTGATCTATGGTATCCCCTCCCTTGAAGTTAGCTACTTAGGCCTCTTGATAATTATTCAAAGATTCATATGTCTCTCATGTAATGATTAAATAAGAAAAATATGGTTTTGATTATGTTATGAAGGCACCCTCTATTGTAACTCTTTAATCATCCCCTATGTGGCATGACCCTTACAGTTGGCCCTACCACCTAAGGAGGTCCTACCTTCTAAGGTTTCCTCTAAGTCCTTGCTCAAAGACTCATTTTTCCCTCATGATAGAATTCTATCAACTGATGTCTAAGTTGATCATGTCACAAAGGATCACTCCATGGAGATTATTCTTTCACCCCTATGTGTCTTGGTTCCCTGGAGTTGGCCATTCCATGCTATGAGTTACTCCCCTCTAAGGATCCTCTTCAAATATGTGGATTTCCTATGCTCTTAGTGGGTCATTGTAGGAATCTATAAAACTCACCCTCTCTTTGAGTGGAAATATTTGTGGTAGTCAAGATGATTCTTTTCCTCCATGGTCACCAAACCCAATGAAATCATGGAAAGGGATGCATAAGGATAGATGTTGGTAACAACGAAAAAGGCTCGTGAGATTTCTACAAGAGAAACCAAATAGAAACTAAGGGTGAAAGATATTTCGAATTAGAACCAAAATACAATGGATCAATTAGGCTCCAAGAGATTATAAAAATGTTGATTTTATCATGGAATATGATGTGGGTAAATATCCTCCACGCAAATTATATTTTAGAGACCTTATCAAGGATCAGAATACTTAGATATTTCTCATTTAAGAAACAATGTCTATGCTTCGAACAATGGTGTTCTTAGAAGAAATACCTAGACCAACCTAATATATTGTAGATGTTCTTTCCCTTTGAAGCATTAGATGCGAGCTAGTGATTTCAATACCCCTCTTCAACCTTCATTGAAAATGGGGGCCCTTCAAAATGTTTTTGATAGCATGTTGGATCTCAATAACCTCCTCATGGAGGCCAGTTTACTTGGCCTAGTAAAATATTGATTTAAAATTTTATTCAAGTTAGGCTAGAGAGATGGCTGGTTTGTTCTAATTGGGATTTCACCACCAAGTTTTCCTAGTTCTCCTAATTAGTATTTAGCTCTAAGCATACTTTGCTACTTCTCAAATGGGACTCTTCCAATCTACAAGATAAGTATCCTTTCTATTTTAAGTTAATGTGGACTTATCATCCTCACCTCAGAGGGATTTTACAAGTCTACTAGAATATCAATGTTAGAGGTTCAATGATTTCTGGGTTTATCTTCAAACTAAAAGGTTTGGATCAAAAATTATTTTTGTAAAATATTTACCCAAAGACATCCTTAAAGGTCTAAAAAGTGAAAATATAATTGGAGATGAAATTTTTGGGATCTTCTAAGGGTTTGATTAATAAGGAAAAATAAATGTTAAGCTATTTATACAATATCATAGAGAAAGAGGAAATATTTTGGAGATAACGAGCCAAAAACTAGTTGTTAATAGATGGTGACAAGAATACCATTTGAACTCTCAATCATGAAGCATAGGAAACTAAATAGTATAATAGAGTGGATTACTAATGATAGAACCTCTATGTCCTCTAAGGAAGAGCTTTCTAAGGAAGGATTCATTTTTTCATACATCCTCTCAATGAGCCTAATGTAAATCTTCACCCCTAGTGAACCACTTGACTAAAGTCATTTGTCATACGATATCATCTTTTGATGTCTTCTGCTTGCCATTAAAAGCATCCAGTGTTGGAATATTGAGATATTTTTTTGGATGATTGAAGCAATTGGTCAAATAATTCCTTTGATTCAAAAGTATCCTCAAGGAGTTTAAAAAATCCTTCATAGTTCTTATTCTCAAAAAATATGGAACCAACAAGTTATCATATTTTGAGCCATTGACCTCTACAATAATTTCTAGAGAATATTCTCTACATTGCCTGTCAACATAATTAAACATTCCTTAGATAGAATGATCTATTCTACTCTAGAAAATTTAGTGTCAAGAAGGAAATTTACTGATTTTATCCTATTGGTCCATGAAACTTTACAGTAAATGAGTAAAATTAACATGAAATACATGGCCCTCAAATTGGTCATATCTAAAGCATATGATAAATTTTCCTAGAGCTTTCTTAAGGAAAATAAATGTGTTTAAAGACAAGATATTAAAGTTGATTAAAAAATGTGTTTAATACCTTAAGTTTTGAATAATCATAAATGGCTCTCCTCAAGGTCACTTCTCAATTTTAAACAATATAAGGCAAGGGGGTCCTCTTTCAACTTATTCTATCATTATTTTTGCAAAGGTAATTGGTTGTAACATTTCTAAAGGTATCTTGACTGGTAATATAGTTGGTTTTCCTCCTTCCACTTCTTAACCAATTTCTCATCAAAAATTTGTTGATGATACTGTCCTCATTGGAAAAGCTATGATTGTTGAGGTTAAGGTTTGGATCAACATTCTCAATGATTTCTCTCCTGCTTGAGGTCAACATATTAACCTTACAAAAAGTGTATTGTTCTTCCTCAATGTTCCTCAGTGTCCAAATGAAAATTTTAGGGATCCATAATTGTTGGACCCTTAATCTCACGTCTACCTACATAGGAATGCTCCCAACAATTGGCAAGGTTGAAAATTTGATTTTTTCTAACATAATAGAAATAATTTAAAGGAATCTTGTAGCTTGAAATGGATCCCTCCTATGTAATGTAGGAAATTTTCTCCTCCTAAAAGCCACCCTATAGAGTACTATAGTTTATCTCCTATCCCTATTCATTATGGCTTCTTTATGGATTGATAAAATAATGTGAATTACACAAAAAATATATGGTCCATAAATGAAGAAAATTGTCACTCCTATTTGGTTAATTGGGATATGGTTTTCTCAAAAAATGGAGACATTGATATAAGAAAGACCATGCAAATGAACTTTGCACTTCTATCCAAAGTTAGAGCCCAATAAAACACCAAGCTGAGTGGATCAATATTCTTAGAGAAAAGTATTTCAATGGTAGGGAGAAGACCCCTCTCCTAATTAATGTTCAAATACCTACTAGATGTATAATGGGTATGTGCAGGATAATCATGGAAAAAACAGGCCCTTAAGTGGCAAAAAATTTAGAAAAATCATAGTTAGGCAACTTGATGTAAAAATTTGAATAAGTTATCTATATTATTTCAAAAATATGTAAAAATGGAATCAGTAGAAAATTGAATGTAGTTTCTTAACTATTAGGTTTATTTAAAAAGAAAAATTTCTATTTAGTGAATATTTGAAATTTCAATGCAGTACTACTTACATTTTAGGAAAAAATAAGAAGTAGGTGTCTGTCTGACCACACTAACCCCAATAAAATGATAATATTTTTTTAATAATATTTTAGATATAAGTAGATGACTCATGCCCTGATGTGATGCATATTTTTTTGTAATTTTTTTCTAAGTAAAGAATTAATTATGAATTTTTTATTATAACTTTTAAAAAATATAAAAACTTGTATGTCTGACAACCTTAACTTGGTCAAAACTTCATGAAATTCAATTTTTCTTTTTTTAATCCTATAGTATACAAAGTATAGAATGTGACTCATGTTTTAGATTCAAAAAATATGATACCATTTTAAAGCTATAGATGTTTTTCAATCAAAAAATCAATAAGGAAATTAGTCATAATTTAAATAGAAAATTAATAATAATTAATTATTAAATTCAAAGTAAAGCATAATTTATATTGGTGGAAAGTTGAGAATCTCCTTTAAAAACCCTTTTTTTTCATCAATTTTGGGTTAAAAAAAAGTTGTCAGCCACATACCCATCATGATCCTGCACATACCCTAATCTAGCTTTACATCTTCTAAACAAAAAAATTAAATATTCACAGTTTCTTGATGATTTTTTGGAAAAATTCCTCAATCTTGAAGTTGGCCCTCCGTCCCAACCCTATTTAGTCTACTATTAAATATGATCTTTGTACTAGATTTGGTCTAAAGGTATTTGATTATTTAGGCCACTCCTCTAACCCTCAATATAGAGGATTAATCTTAACTAGTATGATCCCCTTATTTGATTAGTTTCTAAAGAACTTATCAGAATAGCTAGTAGTTTGATATTCTACAAAACAAATTTTCTTAACTCTTTGATTTGGGTTGACTTTCGTTGATTTTATATTCTACAATCTTCTATTTATTGATCGAGATTCTTAATTTCATTAGATGAACATCTATTGGAATGGATCAACAGCTAATGTTGAATTCTTTTAGTGGATGACCTATCATGAAAATTCTACATTGGATAATCACCAAAAGAGAGGGAGACAACTTGTCAACATGTGCTTTCTTTGTGAGAAAGAAGAAGAAATTACCTATTATATTTTGTTTCATTTCTTCTATTCTTAGTAGGTTCATCAATAAATTCAATCCTTGTTTTTTGTTAGCTAGGTTTGGAATAAATATATCAGAAGCGTGATGGATTATTAGACCCCTTTGGTCTACCATTCGATTTTTTCTAATTTTGGTCATAGACCCTTGTCTTCACTAGATGGGGCCTATGGAAAGAGAATAATAATAGGGTATTTAGGAATAATAAAATATATTGGAAGGTTATAGTGCATCAAATCTTCAATAGGATCAAAGAGAATCTAAAAATGGTCAATTTTAAGACTAAAATTAATCTAGCTATAGACACCTAAAAATTTGAGGTGTGAAATGATATCGTGATATTCGGTTTGTTGTCATGGTAGAAGAAAGCAAGGCTAGGTTCTTCCCTACACTTTTCTCTACAAGAGGCACATAAGTTGGAGGACTAAAAGGGCATTGTCAACTAATTGATTTCATCTTATCTTCATCTTTAATTTTATTTTTCCTAAATATTTTATAAATATCCTCATTCCTTGAACACTTTTATCAATCAATATGTATGTAAATCCAATCTATTGAGATATGTTCTCAATCTAATGAAAGTGTAATGATACTAAATTGAATCCAAATTCCTTACTTTCAAGCAAACATAGCCAACTCATTAAAGAGGTTTCTAGTGCGGTTATTCAATATGAGTTTTATTTGAATTATATTTATTATTTCAAGTTACTATTTTTTTAATATATTTTTTTATTGTTACATAATAATATATAAATTTAATTAATATTCCTTTTATAAATATTTTTATTCGTATTTTTTTTTTTTTAGATTGATCTTTTGCACTACTCAAAAGAAATAATAATATTCCTCAGGTTAATTGATAAAAAAATTAATTGTTTATATATTAATATAAGCTTGCATTGAATCCTCATGTCATCGCCATGATATTTTATATCATACGTAACAATCACCATAAATATATTTAAGATAGTACCCTTATTTCAAGTCTTCATGGAGTTAAGCCTAAGTATGATTAGGCTTGCTTTGTATTTTGTGTAAATTTAAAAATCAACGGGATTGTCCTAAATTTTTAATTGGAAAAGAGAGTTTGAGAATTTTAATCCTCATAATTTTATTTATCAGAATTCCCATTCATGGACAAATAAGATTCTAACTAATTTAATCAAATACATACTATATGTAACTTATTTAGTACCTTTAACATGGGAAAGCCTAGATTTAAATGGAACTAAAGGAATTTGAATACGATGAACATAATTTTTGCTAAGTCCTCCTAGTATATTAATTCATGCTATCATAGTCATACATCATATGTTGTGATAAACGATATTTTATTTGAGGATATGTTTTTTCTAGAACTTGTATGTTTTAATAGGAGAGTTAGATCTTTTGTAATCATTGATGCTTTAATTTTGGCTAGTTTTATTGATTTGGAAGGTTTGAAGTATAGTGTCCCATATCTTAATTCTTTATTAATATATATTCTTTGATTATCTTAAGCAATTTGTGTTGCTAATTTAACATATATATTTTTGTATTATCATATTTAAGTTTTTCATAGTTTAATCTTTGAAAAATAAAATCATAACACTTTTGTGATTGCAAAGGTTGATCATTCAAATCTATTATAATAGATTTTCATATTCAAACTACTTATTTTTCTAACAATTCATTATTTTGATTAGTTTAAATCTGGAAGGGTTAGTACCCATTACAAAACAACCATAGAGGAAAAGGAGGAACTCATGAGAAGATGCAAACCAAGAAACAAAAACATAAACTTAAGATTAAATAATTCAACATGCTAGAAACAACATAGAAAGCACATAGAACCACAAGACACCTATAAGTCCACCAACAACTTGAGACCAATGATCACATTCCATTCCTAGGACAGAAATTGGAGCTTCTTTTTGAAAGTCAAAGGCCCTTGCTGATTGGCTTGAGTATTCACCTTGACATCACAAGGTGAGGTATCTACCATTTTACCCTTATTTTGCATATAACCATCCTCCGTACCATCATCTGCAACCTGTTTCCCCTAAAACTTCCTTAATTCATCTTAAAAAACTTGAAGGGAGAGGGCAGCGTTTTTCAAAGTTTCATTACTATAATTGGTGATAACCCTGAAGCATTACATGGTTTTCTCTTGGTTATGATGGATAGCATAAATATTAGTCAATAATTTTTTTTCTTCCTTTGCACAAAGAATTGTGCGCAAATCTTCCAACTCCTTTTCCCACCTCACTCACTTCATGATCGACTTGGCTAGAGAGGAAATCATGTCCTAGTGCTCCTTTTTCTACACCTCCCCAAACACTATGACCTAATGCTCAAGAACCTTTCCCTCTAGAATTTAGATTCTTTCTTTAGCCGTTATGAGATGGACCAAGAGCAACTTCATGATATCCCTCCAGATATTAATTATCTCTAGGATTTCATAAATTATTTTATAGGGGGGTCACTAGGGGCACAAATTGACCTAGGTTTAGTTCTAGTTTCCTCTATATTGATACATAGATTAGAAGAATTTTGAGGTTTATGCTTAGAAACAAGGGGTGTTGAGAACATTAAAGATGTTCACATGAGCAGAAGAGTGTAAAGGAGACTTGGCCAAGGTGGGATTCCATGACTCATTATTGTTTGAGTTGTCAGACTCCCCCAACCCAAAAGTAGAAATAGGCATGGGTTGTGACAAGGGGGTGCATTTGATGGAGTCCAATGGGGGGGGAATGGGGGTTTCATTAACAGGGGCTTTACCCTGAGCCCAAGTGCTATAATGAATGGTAGGATGGGTTTCATCTAGAGTTATAAAGTGGTTGGGGTGCATAGACGGATTGGTGGGATCATGAATCGTTAGAGTGTTCTTACGAATAGTGGTGGGGGAGGTAAGTACCATAGAATTAAACTTACAAAGATGATAAATAAGGCCCTGGTGGATGGGTAATTTATGGCATTTAGCCTGGATACTTTTAACAAATTTCTCAAGTGAGGATAGAAGCCAAAAGGAAAAGTTTATTTTGACATTATACCTAAGATGATTAAACATAGGGAAAAGATGAAATGGAAGCGGCAGAATCTCCCTTGGAGTGTGACATGCCTCATGAAGACTTTTGCAATTTTGCTCCAAACATCGAGGAGGTCTACGTAGTTAGAGCCATTCTGCAATCTATTCAACCTCTCGCCCTCTTTTGAAATATGCACCATATCTTTCTAGTAATGGCCTTTCAACTTACAAGGAATGCATACCCCTTCTAGAAAGAGCCCCATCACCTTTGCAATTAGGTCTTCTAACAATTCACTATTTCTTCATGGGTTATTTAAGAATTTTTAATTATTTAATAATACAATATAAATAAATACATTCACTTCAATTGAAAAGCCATGCCAACAAGGGATGTAATTTTTTTACTATTCAAATTTGGTAAAAGAGACATCCAATATTCCAGTCAATAAATGAAATGGTTAATCATAGAAAACTAATTAGTTTTGTTTGAGCAAGGCGAATATGGATTGCAATGGAAAATGAATGAATACTAATTTGAATAGTTATCCCTATGCTAAAATAATCTTTCTAATTAGATGTTGAATCTCTAACATCTTTTCAAGAGATGTCAAATTATGACCATCTTTGCAACGAGACGTCGAATATCCATCTATGCTGACAATATTTTTTTTATATGTCATCAAAGATGATACAACCTTTTTGAAGTGGAGGATCAAAATCTCAGAAAAGAGAACATAAATATTGCAAAATCTATTAAAGTAATTGAAAACACCAAAAAGATGATAGCATGCAAGGATTGGGCATGATGGAGCCAATGAAAAAAAAATCAATGCAAAGAAATCATTTGCTATCTCATGAAGGGGATGAAACCTTCACTCCATGATAATTTTATTTTATCATAATGTAAAATAATATTAAAATTTAACATATATGATTCTATATTACTATATTTAAATTTTTAATAGATTAATCTTTGAGAGATAAAATCGTAATGTTTTCATAATTGTAAAAATAGATTATTAAAATCCATGATTATCCTCAATTTTCATGTTCAAACCGGTTATTCTTCTTCTACCATTTAATAGTTTCTTCAGTATTTATATAAGCATATTAGTTAACAATATGTCAGCAACCAATATCCTTTCCCAGAATGTAATTAATAAATAAATTAATTTGAAGCCAAGGACCATGCCAATGGGAGGCTGCAGTCTTATTGAATAATAATGAACCAGAACAGAAAGGAATTTAAGGCTTACTTGATAAAGGAAACATCAATTATTTCAATCACTGAATCAAAATAGTGAGTAGCGGAAAAAACAATTGGGTTAATATGAGCTGGGTGACTATGAATTGGAATCGAAGAGGAACGAATATCGATCGAAGAGAGCCGCACATATGCCGATTTCCGGTTTGGTAAAACAGCCTTCTTTGGCAGACATCCAATAGTACTGCCCCTGCAGCCGGGAGTGTCAGCTAACTGCTCCATAGTTGTAAGATGCACATATGCCGGGTCTGGTAAAACAGCCTTCTTTCGCGCACATCCAATAGTGCCATTGCAGCTGGGAGGTTCAGCTAACTGCTCCATAGTTGTAAGCCTAATATTGTTCCTGGCCGAGACATGGGCGAGAAACATAAACAAGAACACAAGAAGCAGTGTACCCAGTTTCATACGCATCAGACTCCTCATATCTATTATATCGAATGCACAAAAAAATCTGTAGGTTTGAACTGTTTAATAAACAGAAATATCTTCACGTTTGAACTCAATAATCAATCGCCAGATAATTGGTTTGGGGGCGAGCTCAATACTGCAACCCTTTTGTAGTAGGGGCCCTGTGTTTCACATTGATACGAGGCATTCAAAGTCTTATAGCGTAGTGGATAAGAACTAGTTTACCATCCACTTTTTATTCCAACTAGAAGCTTCACTTGGGACAGCGGTATTTATGAAGGTGTGGAATAAGCGCCAAAAAATATTTTCTTTTGAGTTTTACTTTTGTTTCCTTCATTTTTTTATTTTTTTATTTCTAAGAACTTATAAGATGATGTATATTTGGAAAGTTTATATTACAATTGAAATGTGGAAATTATTATGGTATTTTTATTTAACTCAACAATGTAAGGATAGTTAGTTTAACATGTTTCTCCAATAACTTTATGGTGTCTACTATTAAATTTATAACATGCATCTCTTCTTTCCTCTATTACATTATGTGAATTTGATTGCGACTAATGATTACATGCATATATATCTCATACGATTTCTTCTCTAGATAATATAAATTCAATGTAGATACAATGAAATTATTTTCATTCATGGTAAATATATTTTACATGGATCTTTAAACATAGTTATATTAAAGCTACATCTTAAGAGCTATTAACCACCATAATAAAGGCACTCACAATATCAAAAGTTCAAGGACAATAAGAGATAGAAAATATATAATAAACTAAAACACAAAGACAATGACAAATTGAGGTAAACAAATAAGTTGGAGAATATTTTGATTTCATATAATTTAGGTTTTTATAAAAATTAATTACCAATGGATGCCATGCACAATTTTTGTGCTAGTTCCTTAGCTTGTGGTTATCTTCGTGACTTATTCTTGAGTGATGCAAGTTTCTTCTTACATTAAGAGATGCTCTTGCATCAATATTTTATGTGTAACAAAGCCTCATTTAATTTAATTATTTTGACGATTGACATTTTATAATGAATGATTTAAAAACTCCAATCTTTCATTCATTTCTACCATAAACAGTTTGTCAATAAACTCAATTATGTCCAACATTCAAGATTACCTGAACAATAATTTTATTACTTTATGTTTCCATTAAATCAGTCACATGGATTCTAAAACATCTAATCAAATATATACTATATGTACACTAATCATTACCTCAAACATTGGAACATCTAGGTTTACATGGACCCAAAGGGCATCAACTATCATTTTTTCTTATGGTATGTCCTATATCAACAAGAGTGATCATGATGCTACAATGACCATTATCATTGGTATATCATGGT
>VDFB02063193.1:0-13375 GCA_007258455.2 Sequoia sempervirens
AATTAGACATAATACATCTCATACACATTAACTTTGAGTGTAGACAATTACATTTTGGACCCCATTCCTTCCCCTTTCTCCTTTTAGGTGAAAAACCCTAGGAGTAAAGCAGGTGTGGGCAACCCAAAATCATTGTCCATAGTTATGTATCTCAAGGATCTACTAGTGGAAAGCTATAGAACGAATTTGTGCCTTTGTGAGCTTTTCTTTCTCATTTTTATTGTTTATTGTTATCATGCTGGTACCTCTACGCTTTGCTTTGATAAGATAGAGGTATTGGAATTACTTATTTATTTTTAGTTCAAAGTTGCACCAAATTAGAACTGCCAACCGTGAAGCATTGTAAAACATCTTCTATAAAAAAAGAGAGTAGGATGAATGTGACACACCCTGAATCTATTAATTGTAGTGTACATTTTGTAAGTATTTAGTTTGTTTTACTTCGTTTCTGAAAGCAATAAGAAGGGCACCTCCCCTTTCTGAGAGGAGAGATTACATCACACACAACTATGGTTGAAATCAAGGTTGTGTAATCCGTTAAAAAGGGATTACATAATTTTCACCCAACAAAGAGGATTTTATAGTTTTTCGTGTCTTAGCTATTCCTGCTCCAACATATGGGAGGTCCCGGACTTCTGAAAGGGCTCTAATTTCACTTCCTTCTCCTTTGACGATGCTTTGATTGAGTAGTGATGAGGTAAAGCATTATCCCACCAAGACTGCTGAACTGACTTTTTGATGATTTTGTAGCAAGAATTGGCCATATGTCTAGTTTCAAAGCATTTCCTACAACAGAAGGGTAAACCTTTGTAGTCTAGAAGTTGCATCCAAGAACGAACTACAAACTTGAAAATGATGTTAGCAAGAAGATCTCTTGTGACATCCAAGTCTACCAGGATGCGAGCAAAAGATGTGTGTGTAAAATTCATAGTGTTTGAATCTACAACAAGGAAGCTTCCCAAAGTTTTACCAATTACTTGGAAGCAATCTACAAACTAGAATTATAGCAGGAGATTTGGAAGATGAATCCACATAGGTTTAACATATAAAGTAGTAGTAGCAAGGTTGAAATCTACAAACCACTATTTGAGAAGAATTAGGCTTTGCCCCCATCACCATTTTTTATGCAGGATTGCATCCATGTCCTAGATACAATTGAACACCACAATGAAAAATCCCTGAGCACAAGGGTAAATTTCTACAATACTTTTAAGTGAGGGTTGCCAAGCCTTGAGATCTAGTCGTACAGATCTAGTAATTTTGGCCATAGATGATTGAACTAGCCAATCAATATGTTGGAAGCAAAATAATACTCGCCAGTGTCAACCTCCTTTTTTAGCTTCTCCAAAAATTCTAGAATAGGAGAAGATGTGCCTTTTTTATGAGGGTATTTGAATAGTTCGTGGAGATCCTGAACCTGTTGGAGACCAAGTTTCCCTTCAATGGTCGAGCATCCCAGGCTGCAGATTTAAATTGTTTCTCTTAACTCGAACCAACAAGCATGTCTCCAAAAGAAAGACTATCCCCATGCTCAGAACCAGTTGATTCTTGAGACCCAACATTAGGATGAAGAGGAATTGAGTCATCTGCCAAAGAATTTTCTTGAGTTTCTAAAACCCTAGCTAAACTAAGGCAAAAACTAGGCAACATAGAAGGGCCTCCAACACCTCCAAAGCCTGGCCTCGACACCCCCCCATGTGAACATGAAGAGGCTTGGTTAGAGCATTCTTCCTATTGCACAAACCCCTACTGGTTTCATTGGGAGAATAAAGGGAGCCATGACCCCCAATAGCATTCCTGTTGACAACCCCACGAGCAGATAGAGGCACAGTAGTGTGTGCAACCTTTTGCACCTATTTTCCCTCACTCCCCACCAAGCCAAAGCGCTCAGACACGGACCCAGTGGCGTTTCCAATGCCATGAGTAGCCTTGTGTTCACTAGCATCACCTGCAACATTAGAAGCCCTTGACGTGTAGAAGCTCGACATCAACATTTTTTCTTTATTTTTCAATTTGTGCATTAAATTTATTCTCTAAAGTACATGTAATTTTCTTATATATATTTGAGGGTATACATTATTTTGTGATAAGAAGATTTTGAGTGACTAATTTACTTTTTTTCTCAATAGAGAAGGTTTAATATTTATTTATTTTCTTATTATAACATATAAATTTACTATTATTTATCCTACTTCTCTAGTCTACTACTTCTACTTCTCTAACTTGTGACTTATTATATTTTATTTCTTAGAGGCCAAATAATTACCATAGAATTTGAACAGGTTATCCATTTACAATAAGAAAATCTTAATTTATAGTTATATATTGGGGGTCTATGTTTGTTCTTTACAACAACATGAGGTCTAATTGTAAATTTACAAATTCTAATAGACAACGGGTTGTCAGAAAGATATTTTAATTGAATACATATAGTATATATGGCTTACCATATTGATGGTTCACAAACCACTTATTATTAATTGCATATTGATCACCAATAAATCATCTATGAACCTCAAACATTATATAAATTATAATGTCATTTCATAGGTGCAGTGTTGGGCTTATTAAGCTTGCTTGAAAATAGACTAAACCTTAAAACTATAAAATCCTCTCTTGTTTCTATGTTTTATTTGTGTCAAATCTTTGAATAGATAAACAAAATTCATGCATGATATTGATCTTAGAGAAAAGAGGAAATATATACATGGTGTTAAAATAAAAATAGATCAATAAAATAACTGTTACCTATTTTTCACTTCAAGCTCAAACATGTAGAGTTGAATCAAATTCATCATTTATAGGTACTGAAATGTTCATTGATTTGTTTGAAGTATTCATTGATCATCATAGAAGATCATTTTACATCTGAATCATAGTTTTATTGTGCAAACATTTAAAACAGAAAATTGAGAAAACTTGCATAATAATGTTTTTTATTCATTTTGTAAAAATGTTGAATCTCGCACAAGCCGCGAGAGTAACTGAGTTTGATTCTAAAAATCAAAAGATGAATAAAAAAATTCAAAGGACAAACTACACTGCTAAAAATAACATAAGTGTAAAAAGAGGAGCAATTCATCATTTCCTGTAATGATGAATCACTTCCGTTGGTGTTTCCAGCCATCATGTCTCCAAGCAGCTGCAGTATCGCTTCCTTGCTCCATGAACCTGCAAAATTGTAAAGGAAATGGTGTTAGAGTTATACTCTAAGCAATGGTGAATTACATTCTGCCTTACGCCTATGCTACCAACAGAAATGTAATTTGCATCAAAACAAGCATTCATCAAACGAAATGCTGATAATCAAGAGAAAAACGTAATTCAATGGAAGCTTACAGCTTCTTTTATTTTGCTAACATGTTTGCTTCAGTGTGCAGGAATAGGTTCATCATGTTCAAGATCATTTTATCATATATGTGGAGTAAAACGGGCTCCCACAAGGGTTGAGCTTGGCATATCAAGGAGGATACACTCACAAGTTTCATACGAGGTTCATGAATATTGATAACAGTCATTAAGAGAATCAATGTTGCACTCATCAGTTTCATATTCTTTTCAGCTCTGCTTTACATTTTTACATTATATCTAAATGAAGTATTGAGCCTCTTTGCATTGAAGAGAAATAGAATATTCAAGCATTGGAATGTTTTTATAACTTTAGAAGCATATCATCGTAATCATAATCATGGAGTATAACAAATTTGCAATAATCCAATTCTTTACAAGTTCTTTAATAGCGAGAGCAATTTTGGCTTAGTCAGCATTTAAGAGGTATGGAAGATACAAATTCATCAAACATGCATGTTTGTTTCAAGTATCAAATGAGAATATCAAAAAGATCATGATTCTAAAAAGATAAACATTCAACTACTACTGACGAGGTTAAGAGAAAGTTCAGATTTAGCAATATTTATAGCTAATTTTAAATAACAAATGATAGTTCCAGCTATTACCAGTCATTGATATGCTCACAAGGTATAGAGTGATAATGGAAGATATATATGAAGTGTAGTGGAATCTTGCTATGAAAAATGAAGCATCATCTTTTATCAAACAAAGCATTATGTTTGCAGCTCAAGATACATATTGAATCTGGTATAAGCTCACCAAGAATAGCAAATTGCAGTCATTAAAGAAGCAATGATTAAAATATCAATGGAGTAGCAATTATGGATTAGACAACATTCTATAGGCATGTTTTTTTTGTTAAATACCAAATGAGAGATATCAAGATATTAAACATGAAGACTTAATAGAGGTAATTTGTAGCAACATCAAGTATGAATTTATAATGAGCAACAATTACCTAGAGCAACAATCATCATGAGCAGCAATTATGAACAACAATATTCAACAATATATGTTTAAAGCTACAACCAACTTTCAATTTTTATATTTTATCAAGTGTTAGTCACAGTTGTGAGAACAATACAGTCTACTATCATAAATACTAAGGGAGGCAACAACTTATGAATTAAATGACAAATGCATTCAAGAGTGGAGAATGGAGCAAACCAAAAAGACTTGCATTAACAGTCTTTTAATGGAGTAGATCAAGCTATAGTAACAAATATTTTATATATTGATTGAATGGAAGCAATAAAGCTCAAATACCCACGTGGAGTTTTCCTCATACATATGGAAATATAAAGTTGCTACATTTTCGGTTATGGAATAAAATCAATAACAGATTTTCATTGTATACATCAAGAGATGTTTAGTTTCCAGTCATGGCTGTAGCCTGGAGTTTTCTGTTTTCAAAATATAGAGATACTCATTTAATTCTTTTACTTTGAAATCATAAATATGTACAGGAGCATTGGAGGTTGTCATGAGTAACATACAGATGTGCAAGAATGCAATAAGGATAATCATTGAGCTTGAGCAAGAGAAAATACAATTTCTTTTCCTCATAGAGAATGACTTTCAGAAAAAACAAGAAGGAAATAAGGAGTTTCAGAAAATCATTAATGTTCTCTCAAGATGCAGACAAGGAATACCCAGATAAAAAATAAAGATACCCACAATGAAAATGTTACAGTGTTTACTCTAATCTTGCTCAGAAATGTTTTATGATGGTAAAGAGGCAGATTTCTTCTTACCCATTTAGGGATTTTACTCCAAAAATGTAGAATACAGTGAAAAATAAATACCCAGATCAAAACATGTAAGCTACAGCCAGATTCATAATATGTGTGGATTTGTATAAGTCTCAGCTAAAATAGCTTCAATATAATATAGATATGTAGAGCACTCAAAGAATCAATGGCAGAAAAGAGGTATATGTTTTCCACGAATTTTTATGTCGAAAAATATAAGTGAAACCATGTGTGTCTCCTATAGACCGAGTCTCAAAGGTTTAAAGCCCTAACATTCGTGACGAGCTTGCTAGAAACTCAGTAACAACAGGGAAATGAAAAGAAGAATCAACTTATCTTTGTCACTTAGCAGGGGCAACCAAGATTAAGGAGGAAAATCGGTCGAAACTCAGCCAAAACGTGCTCTTTTCAGCTGTCATGGCAGCCAAAGTAAAACAAAGTACCAAGAAAATACAAAGAACAAAGAAAGTAATGAAATATATTAGAAAGAATGTTCAATATTGTGCTCAGTCATAGCTATAAGGCTTGTAAATGGCTTAAAAAATAGACGAAATTCTAGATCCATGACAAGAGGAAAAGCTTACCTTGCATTTTCTACAAAAATCTTCAAAAGAATACACAAGAAATCAGAGAAAATGTTAAGTTCTATCATAAAACCCTCATGGCGGTGCCAACAACAAACTTGACTTCAGGATACAAGTGAAAAATGCGAAATGATTAGGGTTTCTTTTTTCTTTTTCTCTATTCATGGTGACTTCAGATGGAGTCTTTAAAGAATAAAGTGAAATCATGACGTTTTATTGTTTTATTTTATTGCTCATGATTTCAATTTTTGAGTCAAGTCGATTTATGCATGATTGGTCAACCATTTTCAATTAATCAAATATTTATAATATGCATGGTAATGGTGGTCAATCATTGTCAAATATTTATATTGCATAATGGTCGGCCTTATCAAGCAATGAAGATTGGTGCTAAAGTGTTATGGCAGAACTTTTAAATTATTCACAAATTTATGCCAAGTATGGTCGAATGGTGGAGCTTGAAGATTATGAAGCAAAGAAATATATTTTCTAAATTAGCTTTATTCTTTTTTTTTTATTTGCATTAAATAATGTAAATGGATTAATTAAATGATACATTATAAATCATTTAATTAATTCATCATCTTAAAATGCAAATAAGAATATTATGTAAAGCTAAGTCATATTTTACTTTAGTTCTACATCAGATTATCAACTGGAGAGTTATCGTGAGAAAGATGGACTTTAAAATGTGCATGGGCGAATTGGTAAAAACAAGGCAGTTTTGCATGCTTTAGCCACCTTTTGAGGGATTTCAGTTCAGTTTGAGTTGCAGATCAGTTACGTGCTTTATGACTGCAGGTTCAAGACTGAGTTCACTCACTTTTGCATGAGTTTGAACCACATTTTCAAGGATTTTTACTTGTGCTTGGATTTCACTTTGGGATTGTCATTTCTCACTTTTAGATCACCTTCAGTTGCTTATTCATGCACTTTGAAGTGCATTCATATGGTATATATTAGAAAAGTTTATCTTTTTCAATTTAGTTCTTGTTTTTTCAGCCTTTGCATTCTGCAAAGTGAGATATCTTGTAACTCAACATTTCAATTTAATATAGTTTATAGCTTTACAGGTTATCATTTTTTGCAGAGATTCTTTCTTTTCGTTATGGCTATTTAGTATTACCCTTCTCAAATTCAGGAGTTTTGTATTTATTGAATGTTTAAGATGCGAGTTTAATGTGTTTGATTTCAAAGCCTTTAAATTCCCATCACATTCATGAATGCATGTACACAAAAAAATCAATTTTAGTTACAGATCATAGGTTGTGCTATTAATTTATCCTCTCCTTTAGGTTGTGAAAATATCATTTTCCTTCATTAAGAATGGATTGTCAGGCCTTCTGATGAAACACTTATGTAATTAGATTGCCCAATTTGAGTTGTGAAAATAGATTCTGTAATAATCAATTGTGAATCAATCTGCTAATAAATATCAATTAGGTGCATCACCGAGGTTTTAGTTTCAGTTTCATGCATTTAGCAATAGTTCTTCTTACCCTTTTCTCAAAGAAAATCATTCAAGTACCTAATTGATCATCATATAGGAAGCTGGCCTAGAATTCAGAGGTTCTATCTTCACCATAGGATTACCCACAACCTGAAGATAGTTCCCATGTTTCAATAGATTGCTGAATTTCAATATTCAAGCATTCGGGTGCAATCTGATTGACAACAGTTTTTGGCACGCCTGGTGGGACTCTGAAGATCACTTCAGAGAAGAAGTTCAAAGATACAAGTTGCTGTCCTGGTATATACAACAACATTTTTTCACCTTTCAGAGGTACAAATTTATACCTGGCAACTCCGAGCACAACTCACTGGTTTCAATAGACGAAGTGCTGGTATGTTTCAAATTCAAGCTTAATATTATGATTTCTAGCATTTATATGAGTAGAAATGACAGATTTTCATAGTCAGCATGTATACCCACTTCCGTTCCATGAAAATCCTGTCAACCAATCACCCTATCAGCCATATTAGGCCAATCATGCTGCTGGTTTTATCCCAAACAACCATGCAACAATAGCCTAACAGCATGCTTAACATGCTCACCTCCCACCCACCCCTGTTCAGCCTTCGGATCCACATTCGAATATGCAAAATCAGCTCCAAGAGGTTGATTATATGAAGAATAACATGAATAACATGAAGGACATATTGTCAGACATTACAAAGCAGATAGAAGAGTTTAGGAGGCAGCAGGAGTACGATCAACAACAAGAAGAGATGGCCTATCAAGCCTACCTTCATGAGCAAGAATTACTGATGTTGAGGAAATAGTTTGAAGAAAAGCTTGAGATGGAGTTAGCAAAAAAAGAGGAGCAAATGAAGCTTTTGCTTGCTCAAACACAGAGGCATGAGGTAGCTCCTTATGCTCCACGTTAGCCCATTCAAGAGGAGGTTTGTAATTTTAAATTCCCAAGTTTCAAGCAAGGTGAGTCTCTTGACCCTTTTAAAATCAAGGTTCCAAGTTTTAGAGATGTTTTACCAATACAAGAGCCTACGCTGGTACAACCTGAATTTGTTAATCCTCAAGATCAGCCACATGAAGAGCCTATTTTCTTTCAAGAAATTCAAGAGATTTCTCAAGTTCCCTCTATTTCAATAGCTCAATCCCTACAGGAGCCCATGAACTCTCATTTTTAGTCATATCAAGAGCTTGAACCAAATCATCAAGGTGTTGAATAGTTATGGTAGCCTTCTTGGACCAAGCATCTAGACTTCAAAATGCCGAATCTAGTTCAAGAGGCTCCCATTCCAAGTTTCAGAGATCCTCTTCTATTGCAAAGTCAAGTACATGTAGCAAATCAAGCTATGAATCTTCATGAACAGTCACCTGTTCTTATTCAAGAGAGCCAACTTATGCATGCATGTCCTAATACCATTTGCAAAGTAGACTTGCAGCAGGAGGTGAACGAACATGATCAATCATAACAATAGGTTAAGGAGCCTGAAAAAGGTATCAAATGCAATGATTTCATATTTTTATTCGATGAACTCCCTTTTTTTATTGAGTTGAATGAGTAGGAAGATGTCAAACAATGTGATGAGTTGCTGGTTGAGGTCAACAAATGTGACAAGTTGGAAGCTGCTCATCTAATTTTAGAAGGTAATGCAAATGAAGATTATGAAGAGGCCCTGTTTTGGAACGACCTTGAATCCTTTGTTTCAAGCTTAGATAACAAACAAGAGAAAACTGAGCATGTTTATGAAGAGAAAATTGAAAGTGAATCTCAGAATTTTTTTGATTTATTTGATGAACTTCCTCAATTTTTCGATGAAAATGAGGATATCACATGCATGCTAATATCAATACCTACTTTTGAGCAGCAGAATGACAAAGCTCATCTAGACTTTATGCACAATTATGAATTAGATGAGAATATGTTTTCACGCATAATAGAAGTTTTTTGCTAACATAAATGATAAGCTAATACTGTATGAGCCAGCAACATATCATCAGCCTGTTCAGATCAAAGAGCCACACATTCCTTCATTACTTGATGATAGATTAACATTTCTTTCAGATCAGATTGAAATTAAGGCAACAAGATGGAAGGAAGAAAATCTTACACTGCATGCAGTGGAGCAGTCTAATCAGCTATATGGAGTGCCAACAATTGATAAACATGAAAACAACTATAAGAGACCAAGTTTTATGCTCTCTAAAGGGTGTCTGATTAGGTATTTATCCAAGGAGGAGTCTATAGAATTACCACAAGTCATGGTTATGCCAAAGCATGTGATTGCAACTGCTGAGCAACAAGTTAATCTTAGCTGTATGCCTCAAAATAACATCTTTGGTAGTCAATCAAAAGAGGAAGGCATACCTTTTAAGATGTTTCAGACTTTTCTGCAGTAGTTAATCAAATTTTTGTCATGTTCATACTTCTTTTTGATTAATCTTACGGACTTGAAGCATCCTCTGTTGTTAAGAAAGGGCAGTTATTTCTCACAGCCAGTAAATGGTCATGTCTGAGCACTAACCCTGTTGGTTAGTGTAGGGTAGGGTAGAAGTTTCAGTTATGCTTTCAATAAGTGCCTACTGGCACGTTTCATTTTAGTTTTGTTCTGCTTTCAATAAGTGCAGTTGCTGCACCTGGCTTTTCCAAACTCTGTCTTCAATAGAGTTGTAGTAGTTTCTTTCAGTTTGTGTGTTTTGAAGCTGAGTTACAAGGGTTTTCAGAAGTTAAGAGCAAGAATAGACTCCATGCCCAATGGATATACTAGGCAATTGGCCTATTGTGTTTAGCAGGCAAACACTCTGCAGAGGTCGCCAGTTTGTTACCTATTTTTCACTTCAAGCTCAAACAGGTAGAGCTGAATCAAATTCATCATTTATAGGTACTGAAATGTTCATTGATTTGTTTGAAGTATTCATTGATCATCATAGAAGATCATTTTACATCTGAATCAAAGTTTTATTGTGCAAACATTTAAAACAAAAAATTGAGAAAACTTGCATAGTAATGCTTTTTATTCATTTTGTAAAAATGTTGAATCTCGCACAAGCCGCGAGAGTAACTGAGTTTGATTCTAACAATAAAAAGATGAATACAAAAATTTAAAGGACAAACTACACTGCTGAAAATAACATAAGTGTAAAAAAGAGGAGCAATTCATCATTGCCTGTAATGATGAATCACTTTCGTTGGTGTTTCCAGCCATCATGTCTCCAAGTAGCTGCAGTCTCGCTTCCTCGCTCCATGAACTTGCAAAATTGTAAAGGAAATGGTGTTAGAGTTATACTCTAAGCAATGGTGAATTACATTCTGTCTTACGCCTATGCTACCAATAGAAATGTAATTTACATCAAAACAAGCATTCATCAGATGAAATGCTGATAATCAAGAGAAAAACGTAATTCAATGGAAGCTTTCAGCTTCTTTTATTTTGCTAACATGTTTGTTTCAGTGTGCAGGAACAGGTTCATCATGTTCAAGATCATTTTATCAGATATGTGGAGTAAAACAGGCTCCCACAAGGGTTGATCTTGGCTTATCAAGGAGGATACACTCACAAGTTTCATACGAGGTTCATGAATATTGATAATAGTCATTAAAAGCATCAATGCTGCACTCATCAGTTTCATATTCTTTTCAGCTCTGCTTTACATTTTTACATTATATCTAAATGAAGTATTGAGCCTCTTTGCATTGAAGAGAAATAGAATATTCGAGCATTGGAATGTTTTTATAACTTCAGAAGCATATCATCGTAATCATAATTATGGAGTATAACAAATTTGCAATAATCCAATTCTTTACAAGTTCTTTAATAGCAAGAGCAATTTTGGCTTAGTCAGCATTTAAGAGGTATGGAAGATACAGATTCATCAAACATGCATGTTTGTTTCAAGTATCAAATGAGAATATCAGAAAGATCATGAGTCTGAAAAGATAAACATTCAACTGCTATTGACGAGGTTAAGAGAAAGTTCAGATTTAGCAATATTTACAGCTAATTTTAAATAACAAATGATAGTTCCAGCTATTACCAGTCATTGATATGCTCACAAGGTATAGAGCGATATATATATGAAGTGTAGTGGAATCTTGCTATGCAAAATGAAGCATCATCTTTTATCAAACAGAGTGTTATGTTTGCAGCTCAAGATACATATTGAATCTGGTATAAGCTCGCCAAGAATAGCAAATTGTAGTCATTAAAGAAGCAATGATTAAAATTGTTGTCAATCAGATTGCACCCAAATGCTTGAATAGTTAAATTCAACAATTTGTTGAAACATGGAATGATTCTCAGGCTTGTAGGTTGCCTAATTTTGAGAATCAATCTCTAGAGAGGGCTGGTTCCTATTGAATTTTTCTGGTTAATAACTGAGTGATTTGCTGGAAAAGAGAGAAAGACTAAGTCTAAATTTTGAACTATGAAATTCTAACTATGGTGATGCACCGAAGAATTCAATATGCAGACTTAACTCACAGAACAGTTACTCACTATTTTCATTCGCACAACTAGATCTGGAAGCTTAAACACTTGAATGTTTTAAACAAAGGATTTTAAAGAAACAATCATAGAAGGAAAATATAATTCCCACAACTAGACTATTCAATTATTGATTAGCACAATGTTTAACCAGTGGACTTAAACTGGGATGCATACAAAATTCATTAAGGAGACAAAAACATTTAAAGGTTTCATAAATTGCAAACACAATAATCACTTCGATCAATCCCACATGACAAAGATGCTTGAAACTTGAAGGCGAATTCTAAAATACTGAAACTTAAAGGAATTCTTTGCAATAACACAATTTGAACCTGTAAAAACACTGCTATATTAATCTATAAATAAATGTTGAGTTACAAGATGATTCACTTTGCAGAGTGCAAAGGTTGAAAAACAAGAACTAGAATTGAAAAAAAAAACTTTTTCAATATATACAATATGAAGGCACTCCAAAGTGCATGAATAAGCAACTGAAAGTGATCTGAAAGTGAAAAGATGACCATCCCAAAGTGAAATCCGAGCACAAGTGAAAATCCCTAAAAAAGTGGTTCAAACTCATGTAAAAATGAGTGAACTCAATCTCGAACTAGAAGTCATAAAGCATTTAACTGATATGCAACTCAAACTGAACTAGAAATCCCTGAAAAGGTGGCCTAAAGCATGCAAAACTGTCTCATTCTTGTCAATTCTCCCATGCAACTAGAACTCCATCTTCACGCGAAATTCTTTAGTTGAGTTTGATGTGTAACTGAAGTAAAATTGAGATTCAACTTTATATAATATCTTTATTTTCATGAATTCAATCTTTAAACTGAGATCAACTCTCAGTTGGCTTTCTCTTACATCCTTTACATGGATTCGCAAAGGCAATCACTTGATTAAATATTAAAAAAAAATCATTTAATGATTTTTTAATATTTAATATCTATTAAATCTGTCCATACTCAATATATGTTAAATATTAAAGTAATAGCTAATATTTCCTTTAATATTTAATTGCATTGAACCTTTAACTCTATGTAAAGTATGAAATAAAAGAGTAAACCTTCTTTCCAAAATTGGTGATAATTCCTAAGCCACGGACAAAAACATCATTAGGTTGATAATTTCTCATGTCACAATGGTATTATTTGAAATGAATTTTATTTTAAAAGACAAGTCAAAAACCATCATTCGACTTGAGCATGATAAAAATACTAAGGGAAGAGAAACCCTAATCATTATGCTCATTCATTTTTTTTTTTCATTTTTTTGGAGAGAGCTTGCCATCGCGCCGCCATGGATAGACTGGTTTGGATTTCAAATCTCCTCCCTGCTGCTGCTGAGAGACTTTCAAAGAGATCTCCTGAAGGAAGCTATATGGTAAATTTTCCCTGTTATACACTTGTTATAAATTTAATCCATAACCTCAATTTCAAAATCATTTTCTGTAGCTTATTGGCCATGGCTGTGATACACTTTTGATATATTCTCTTTACTTACCTCCATGCTGTTGATCTTTTCCTGCTCTAAGGGTGATATTAGAAGATTTAAGAAGCTTTTCCTTGGGCTTTTGAATGTATTCTCCTATGGAAAGAAACCGCGGACTTGGGCATTTTCTAATGAATAACAATTTCTTGTAGATATAATGCGACCTCCCTGTAGCTGTATTTGTTTTGATTTGGAAGGGTATGCTATCACATTATACTTCTATTTCCTATGTAGCAACATTATGCA
>VDFB02063194.1:0-36962 GCA_007258455.2 Sequoia sempervirens
TGACTTTTAAAAATACTTTTTCCTAACTTTACAAAAGACTAATGGAAACCCTAAAAGGACGCATACAACGGCCCATACAAACCAGTAAACTGTAACTCTGTCGTTATGTTGATTTCATATTGGGAAAAAGAGGAAGACGAACATGAAGAAAGAGGAAGATGAACAAATACGAAGCCATTGACGAAAACATTTACGAGAACCTGGCATTTGTGTGTGAACAGGACAAGAGAAGTATATATAATCAAGTTTTCCTTCATAACTCACAATGCAATCATCTCAAATTCAAGTTCCAGCAAGATGACAGTCAAGCTTGAGAGCCAGAAGCCATCTAGAACATTGAATGAGAATATGGGTACAGGAATGTCAGCGCAGATGTGGTGAAATTTGGCAGGCACCTCTGGTGCTGAACGCTAATGTTTTCCAATTTCCAAATATAAGAGGTAACTTGCATCGATTGGCCACACAGAAGCGTGGTGAGTATGAGCAAAGGCTAGGGATGATTAAATAATTGTTCAAGCGTTTCAAAAAGTGTTGCAAAACGAAAAAATATGAAAAACAAACCCTATTTTGTTCAAGCCGCAGAATAAACTAGCCTTTTTATTACAAACATCTCCATTCAAGCCGCAGAATAAACTAGCCTTTTTATTACAAACATCTCCATTCGATAAGAAACATACTAATCTGCATTCAAAAGTTGATGACATACCTCAAGGCCTGAATATTTTCTAGAACAGCCATCAAAGCTTCTCTAATCTGATGCTCTCAATCCTTGACTCTTTCAATTCAATGTCATGAGCAACAATTCCCTCCTCCCTCTACCATAGTTAGTTTGAGCAGAAGAAGATTGCCCCCACTATCTGCAATGTCTTCGAGTGGGTTCTTTGGAGAAGAAGGAGAATCAATCTTTATCCGCTCCTCATGCACAGGGATCTCAACTCTACAAAAAGCTACTGCAAATGAAGTTCTTGGGTGTTATCACCAGCAAATGGAAAAGAAAGGAAATGCAGAGTAATTTGTATCCTACCGTTATGACTTCCTACCGTTGCTTTCTTCTGCTTTTTTCCTAAATACAGATTGTCAAGCGCATTGTCATTGCATTCTAATTTGAAGTTTCCCTTAATTACAAGACATATCTTAGAATGAACTATATTATATATACTATATTCCTATACAATGTTGTATTCCAACTCATGTAATGGCAAACTTGCCCATATTTTACCATTTACTCTAATTTATCAAATTAAAACTATCTTATAGAATAATGTTTTAATATCATATTCATTTACCCGATTACCCATTGATAAGAAATCAAATAATTAAGTGACACTCTTATTCTCTCACTAACATTCTTTAGCTAGTAACCATAATCTAATCTAATGCATCTCACAACATAAATATTGTCCTACAACTAAAATACCTTTCTTCTATAAAAACATAATTAAAGGTTACTTTGTAATTTAAATTCTATTTCTTTACTTTATTACCTATACATATTTAAAGTAAATTAATCTCACATACAAATATATGCCTATATTAACAAATATATTTATTTATTTTAAATATTCACCTAAATTCTATAATAGAGTATATCCTACTAGCATCCACTACTTTAACAAAAATGTTGAGTTTTGCATTCTAATTTGAATTTTAAATTTTCTTGGGGAGTGTTGGCTAGCCACTGTTCTAGTTTTTGAGCTTAATTGTACAATTGTGAAATTTGTATACTAAAGTTAATTTTTATTTAGTTTTGGATTATTTTAGGGGAGTATGATTATATATCAACAAATGTTATATTTTTGAAAAATCAGATTCATTTTATTTATTTATTATCTTTTTTTATTTATATATTCTTTTATATATTTCACCATGTTTTATTTGTATCTATCTATATTTTTAGACATTTACTAGTTATTATGTCTATTATTTTAAATATTCATGCTCCACATTAACATGGTTATTCTCTTATTTCAAGAAATCCAACAATGTGAGATTAATCTTGTATCACACAAATTCGACCTCTAAAAGTTTAAATTTAAAATCAATGGACTTTCATCTATTAGAAAACCTTTCCTCCAAAAGCATTCATATACTCAATGTATTATCTCATAAAATAAAGATTACTGTAAACTTGTAGAATCTCTATGCAAGGCTTTTGAAATATCAAGCTCCCCAATTCCACTCTATGTAATGACACATTTTAATCCATGCTTCATCTCCATACATATCAAACTTAAAAGAGATACTCAACTTTAGCAAGCAAGACAAGGTAATGATAGCCAATGTCAACAACTACTTATGTGCTTGATTTTATAGAAATAAAGTTACAAAAAACTACCATGTTGTTGTCATATCCCATGAAGTCAAAGAATATCAAATGGTTATAGGGGAAGTAATGGCATGAGTATGGGTGTCATACTAGTAAAATTAAGATAATGGTATTACACAATAAAAGTTGCTAATGACAAATTAAATGAGAAGCATGGACATCCTAAAAAAAATTGAACAAAAAGTAACACAAAATTACCATCCATCTATGCATTCAATCACACATACAAGCATGATGGTGTTGTGTCTAGATAGTTCCTACAATGCCATTAAAGTGATATGGCATTCTAGTCCCTTGATCGTCCAAAATTTCAAGTCACATGAAAAAAAGAAAATGGTGCTAGGAGTCTATAAACCCCTGCGACCTCTTTGCCTCTAGGAAAAAGTGTGAAAGAAGGGAAGAGAAAGTACATGGGATAGGAAAGGAAGATATTGGTGTGAGGAAAAGAGAATGGGGAGGGAAAATGTGATCTCATGGAATGCATAGATTATAGGATATAAATGAAGTGAATTAGTTGAAAAGGCTTTAAAAGCTTTTTCATAAGAAAACATGGAAATAATGGTTCATGAAGGATGAATGATTTGTGACCCACCATAAAGGCATGATTTCAGGTAGTCTAAGTTAGGCGCTACCATGAGGGTGTGAGCAACAAAGATTAATAGGAGGAGAATAGACTAGGAGGGCATCTAAAAGATGGGTGAGATAGATTTGGGGCACCATTGAGAACATCGTGTGATAGATAGAGGTGATTTAAGGGGGGGATGACGTGTAGAGAAAATCTAAGAACGATATTAACACAAAAGGAAAATTTAAATGAACTTGACATAGGAATAAGACTTGAAGGGTTGCAAAGAAAAGGGTTTGATGAAGGATATACACATGATCTTCTCAAAATTGATTTGTTGAAAAAGGCTTTAGAATATCTCAAGCAAATGAAATTAGTGGGAAAATTCCCCAGAAGTAGCCCACATCCTTTGTGCGTAAGATAAAATGGGAGATTTAGGAGAAGGAATAGACGTCTACTAAAGCATAAAGGAGGGAAATTTTGTTAGATATTAGAGTTGCAACTACCTTGGTAGATGTGAAAGATGAATCAGGAATATGGATTTCATGTAGCATAGTGAACAACGAAACAGGTACTTAGTTTTCTTTTATTGATTATATATTTTGTTTTGCATAAGGATGGTTTTATTAGAGTCAAAATATTTTTGAGATTAAACCTATCCCAATATCTATGGGAAAAACACTACAAACTTTCTTATAGGCTATCTTTCCTTTTCTATTCAACCCATCTAGAAGTTTAGGTATTGCATAAGATTACAGTTAGTGAAATCAACAAAGAATATGCTAATGTTGTCTACTAAGACATAAAAATAAGTTTCCAATTGAAGGCTAATGTCATTATGTACCATGAAGATGATTATGAATATGGTACTATTGATATTTCTTTAACTACTCTAAAATTGCTAAAGAAGATTATTGATAAGCGCTAGCTTTAACTTTAGTGCACTATTTAAGGTATGGAGATTATTATAAGAAATTTCCTAATTTAGAGATGAGGGTTGTCCTCAAATATTATAGTTGAATTAAGATTAAAAAGAAAATCCTTTATTTTGACATAGATTAGGTTTGACAACCACTTTTTCTTGAGCATTTCTTTCAATTATGTTAGTGTTCTAAAATTGACGCTGAAAATTTGCAATGGCCTTAGAAAATACTATCGTGTGTTCAATATTTATTATAAAAGATAAGAATGCCTCCTTATAATTGGATAATGCACTATATCTTAGGCGATGCATTTATCTTGAAAAAAAAAATTAAAGACTATGACAAAGGTTCTTACCATACTTATTAATGATAATTATAAGATAATGACATAAAGTATGAATTTTTATTTAACATGTCCAAGTAGAAGATTAGTGGTTGATTTTTAAATATGAATTCTCGTATAATACTTGGTAATCATATCAAAGAACATGTTATGATATGGTTGTTGTCCTAGCATGATAGTATTTGCAATTACAAGAAGTATATTTGAGTGAATCTTAAATTGAACCTTCATGGTACAAGTTACATCCAACATCTAGGTACTATTATATATAAGGTTTGTTATCCTATAATGGTATGGGTATTCATGCATCTATGGAAATTAATAAAACTTCCTTGCTACTTGGAGGTTTTACACATAGTCATCTTCTATGTAAGAAGGATGTTTTGAAGTTTAACTTATGATATTTATATTTTGTTTTTATTGACTATGCATGGTAGGTTAGGAATTTTAGAGGGGTATACCTTGTTAATATAAGAGTATTTGGATTGCATTTTAAGATAAATGAAATAAAAGGTTTAAGAATGACATTACTATTATTATTATTATTATTATTATTATTGAGTGTATGATGATTTGAAGGATATGATGTTGCCCAAATATCTCTAATATGACTCAAATGTTGATTATGTTTAGAGCAAGTTTGTAATTATTGCTAGTAAAGGGATAATGACAATTATTAATTTTGAATAATTTTAGTAATATGTGGCTAATTAATAGAGTGAAAAAATACCAAGGTTTGAATACTATATCAAAAAATCAATTCTAGACTCACTATGTAATTAAACCAGTCTAAGAGGTGGCAGTCCATTTCCTTTGAATTTGAAACTCCAATAGGATAGAATGCTCCTAGTTTCATCACTAGCCTTAGAGATTAACAAGGATAAATCCTAACAAAAATATCTAGTAGACACTAAAGTAACATGAAACTAATTGCTTTGTGGTTTTCCATTTCGTGTATGAGTGAATAGGATAACAAATCCTACCTACTATGGATTTTGTAAAGGTAATTTGTCATTTGTGATCAGTGTGGCCATTGACCCAATTAGACTTTTGGTTTTTTGCATAATTTTTCCATTATGAATAATAAAGGTGGTGAGTTCTAATTAGAGAACTTGATGTCCTTAGATGGAAGTGTTATAATTTAGGCTTACTAAATTAGGAATTATGTTAGAATTCCTTGTTTATCATTGAGAACTATTAACTTATGCAAATCATTTAAAGGAACCCTTTTTGGTGTTAATAATTAATGAAACCATGATCATGAGGAAACTTGAGCATAGGCATCCCTTGAGGGACCATGTGAGGAGAACTGTGTGTTACTTCGATCTCGTTTGGAAGTGGGTAAAAAGTTAGTCCTTGGAAGAAGGATGTCGTTATAACCTCAAGTCTGTAGGGAGAAGGTTTATGGGGGAACAACACTAAGGTCTGGGGGTTGTTTCTAATTCATTTCACCTTCTCTCTTTGTAGGCTTCAATTTGAGGCTGAAATGGCTATTAGATGGTTTTGTTTGAGTTATGAAAACCTAATAACTTGTATTTAATTCATAATATACTTCTATATAGTAAGCACAATGAAGAAAGAGATTGATTACTTTCTAGACAATATTTGATTATATGTACATGTTGGGTAAAGTCCATCTTGTGTTGGTTCTATGTAAATCTTATGTGTTTGTGAAATCTAACTCCGTATCTAGAGGTCTCTATGTATAGGCCCATGGTTTTATTGATTGTGATATATTTATCTAGCTCACTTGATCACTATTATAAATCATGTTATGTATGACCCACCCAAGTGTGAACTTCTAAGGTGTTCGAGCAGTGACAAGCAATCATTGGGTCGTGCTAATGATTGATATCTACATGCTACTTTTATGGATTAGCTAACATTCACCTGGTTCACACATGAATACTTGTGATGTGTGTATGATTCAATCATGGTTGTAATAGTGTGATGTACATATGATCTAATCACCATTGTACATATGATGTGTGTATGAGCTAGTCACCTGGTGTATATGTGATGTATGCTAGATATAGTCATTGTGTGTGTGTGATCTTTGGAATTATGGTATGATATAAACCCTATGTATTTTTGTATGTTTATACATTAAGGATTAGTAATTTTTGGTATGAAACCAACACTTGATGGAAATATTATTATCATTATATTATAATTTACTAAGTTCATAGCTTATGCTTAATGCATAGTCATGGTTTAGAGGTGAGATTAGACATCTCATAGAAGAGGAGAGAATGAAATTTCTCTAATATTGTTGGGCGAGCTATGAAGCTTCTAATTTACCACAAGGGGATGTGTAAGTAGAGTCATCATGAACCTTGAGGTTTAGGCCTATGTCTAGGAATTCCCATAATTATAGGAGCTTAGCACTTTTGAGTACAAGCATATAATCGGCGATGTTTATTTTCCATCACCATGTTGAATGAAGAACTTTTAAAATTAGCACTTCCATATTAGATCATAGATGCTTGGTTGATTAAGTTGTTAGTTTATGTGAAATGAAAAAATATTGTAGTGGTCAAGGGGCGAAAATTACAATTGTATTACAAAAAATATGTGCCTAATACTGTAAACTTACAAATTTGTGCCCCCCTCACTTTTGGCATTAAGTTTTTCCTTTTGGTACTAATTTTTTCCATTATGAAATATTTATCCCAATATTACATACAACATAGAATGTTTCCCAAAGAATGTCTAACCCATCTGATACATGCATCCCTAGATTCCTTACATGCACCACAAATCAATATTAATTTTATATTGCAAACATTATGCAAGGATTAAAATAAACATTTTCTAGTAAAATTAACTTGAAAATAATATAAGGAAAAAATATAAACTCTAAGATAATTTATTTTCTATTGTATGGTGAATCAAATTTGAAAGCCTTCATCCTTACAAATGTTTCGTCTTAAATTCTAGTTCTATGCACATCATTTTATTGTATTTAATTTCTTAAAATAAAATTTGATATTATGATATTTGACCCTTATTTATTCCATTGAACACTTGTGTTCTCTCATTTAATTAGCCTTGATTAAATTAGGGGAAGCGTAATTAATGTTCACAAACTCAGTACTTATTAAATATAATTTGGGGAAAATTACATACTTATGACCAATAATTTGAGTCTTCAATTATAATGTCTTTAACACAACATTAATTCTATAAGTGGTATATTCTTACATGAATTTATTTCATAGCATCACTTTATCTTGATCCATTTATCAAGTTCATTCATTGAAATTGGTCTCAATCCTAAGCTTCCCTATCCATCACGTTAGATCAATTTGTAGATGTGGAATTTACTAGGGTCATTTATATAATTATGGATTTGAACCTCAAATTTGGTTAATCTAAATTAATATTCACACATTTTTTACCACTAGAAATTGTGAATTGACCTAGCACACCTTTTATATTGATTTATGTGTTATTTTTTTATATTTAAAGATATTCAATCAATGATTTGAACCATACAATATCTCTTAGGAATCTATAGATAAAGGAATGATCAAAGAACATTCAAGGAAATATAGCACCATTATCACATCATATATTAGCATACATCATCCTAGGCTCATTGCCACTTTCTTTTTGTCCACAATCATTTTCCCTTGGTTGTTTAATTGGTCTATCTAATGGTTAGACTAAGGAGAACATGATTGTCATGATTCAACATATTTAGGCCAAAAGTGTTTGTAAATACCTTAGTTCCTTATTGAGACTCAAACATCAAATAATCAAGTTAAACCATTTTCAACCAACCTAACCCTAGCCCTGACCTTGACCCCCAACTTTATCCTAGAACCCTAAGTCTTACCCCAAACCTAATCCTAATTGAACATTAATGTTGACCTAATTATAAACCTAACCCTACCCAAATTGAATCATAACCCTAATCCTAACCTACCCTTAACCCTAACCATAATTGAACCATAACTGACCCTAACCCTAATTAAACCCTAACCCTGACCCTACTTGAACCCTAATTGAACTCTAACCCTAAATAAACTGTAACATCAATAGTAATTGAAAACTAACACTAATTGAAACCTAAAGTTGATTCTAATTCTTAATCTAACCCTAATTATAATCATAATTCTAATTCTAACCCTATTCATAATCCAAATTCTAACATGAACCCTAATTCTATTGGGAACTTTAGTTCTAACTGTAACCTTAATTGAACCCTAACCCTAACCTTAATCCTAATTGAACCCTAAGAACCCTAAGCTAACCTAAGCTAACATTATCCCTAACCACATCCCTAATTGAACCCTAACTCTAACCCTAAATCTTAACACACACTAATCCTAACCTTGACCCCAAGATTTATCTTACAACCCTAACCCTAATTAAACTCCAACTGAATCCTAACCCTAACTTAACCTTAATGCTACCCCTAATTCAACCCTAATTGAACCCAAAACATATCATTACCCTAACCCAAGTTGAACACTTACTCTAACCCTAACCCTAGTTGAACACTAACTCTAACCCTAACCTTAATGAATCCATATTGGAACCCTAACCCTAATTAAACCATAACCTTAATTAAACCCTAAACCTGATTGACCCCTTACCCTAGTTCTCTAACCCTAACCCTAACCCTAACCCTAAACTTAATCTTTATGTTACCTCAAGCTTTATCTTAGAATCCTAACCCTAATTAAACCATAACTCTAATTTAACTATAAACCTAATTGAACCCTAACCCTAACCCTAATTGAACTATAACCCTAGCCTTAATTGAATCTAACCCTCACTCGACCTAAACCCTAATTGAACTCTAACCCTAAATGAATTATTTAACCAAAACCCTAATTGAATCCTATGCCTAGTTCCCTCATTATAACCCTAACCTTTATCCTAATTCCAACCCTAATCCCTAGTTAAATTCTAATTCTAAATCAAACCAAAATTCTAAACCTATTTGTTATGATACAAAAATCTATGTGGCTACAATACATGTGACTTGTAATAATCTATTATTTCAAACTATTATCTAAATTGTTCCTAAATTGATATATGATAAATAATTTATCGACTAACCAACAAGTACAATTGCTATAATACTATATAGACAAGTACTCCCCACTATGTGAAACTTGTTTGCTTGAAAAATGGTAATTAGTTTTATTCATTTGAAAAAAAATATGATTTTAAAATTAATTATTACTTATTGAGTTTCAAATTTCATTTTTTATAAATAAATAAAATAATTATATTGTATCGATAATATTTTAAACTGATGCAACCAAAGAAACACTTAACAAAATTGAGCTATTATTGAATAATAAGATCCAAAAAGTTGAAATTTGTTTTCAAATTAATTGCTTCTATTATTCATCCCTACAGCTACAATGAAAGAGAATTCTTTATATCTAAAAACTAAAAAAAAACCAAAAATTACCATTTTTGGCAATTTTTGACATTTGTCCTATTTTTTTTGTTTTTGGTAATTCACATACATATCCCTTTGAGCTTATATTTTTCCTTAAAACTTTATAAAACTAAGGTAAGACGAATTGTCAACTTACAATTCAAATTGGAAACATGAGCTCCAAGTTACTAAAGACACAACTTTCTAAAAGCACGAAAAAAATAATCTTTGGCCTCAAAAATGTGTGAAAATCAGACCTGGAAACACATTAATAGCTTATTCTTGGTTTAGTTCCAAATCCTGAGACATGAAAATGAATGATCACGTTGTATTTGGGTTAGTTTTAAATTGTAAAAATTGTTGACTATATGTTTTTTGTTTTTTGGTGCTATAAAAAAATATTATTAGTTTTATCTTATTCTTCTTTTATCATTCAATAGGAAATAATGGTATTAGTCTAATTGAAGGTATCTTCAAATGACTAAAAATATATGAATCTTCAAACTTGAAAATTGAGTTTATGCAGTCTATTTCAATTGCTTTCAACATGAAATTTGACATTGTGTAGCATAGTTTTAGTGATTTAAGCCTAGAAATCACTAGCCTATTTTATGTGTTTTGAAATTAGCATTTTGTAGCCCGACTATGGTGCTTTGGGCACAAAAATCAATAATATATTGTACCTTTCCTCTTAGAGAGGAAAAGACACTCCACCATACATTTGTAGTAGCCCATCTTCCATCTTCAGTAGTTTGTTGTATCTCTCCTACTATAGATAGGAAAAGACCCTCCCTCAAATGTTGTTTGGATCCCAACATCCATCTTTTGTAGCCTATTTCAGATATATTTTCCTTCAATTCTTCAGTCTCATCATTGTATTCTTTTACCTTGTTTTCCAATTCACTCTTATTTCATTAAAGTGCACAATACTTCATGTATCCTAATCAAAATTATTGTTTCAATTTTTCTTCCAAATTAGTTTTTCCATGCCTTAGCTTAGTGCACAGTTCTTCGTGTCCATGGCTAAATACTCATTAAGCTCATTTGGCAGCCCTGTTTATCTTCAGTCGTCTTTGCATTCAATTTATTGGCAGTGAATTGTATATTTTATTCTTTCATAATTCTCTTATCCTTCTTCCATAATTCTCTTTTCCTTCTTTTAGTCTTCCTAAAATATTTTGTCTTTTGCTACTTTTTTATTCAAATCTGACAACTCTTCTTCAAGTCATTCTTTTCCAACAAATATGTTTTCGAACACTGTCTTGTTTCATTCTTATAATTTCCTTTTGATGTACTAAAGTTAAGTTTTATATTTTTGAAAAATCAGATTCATTTTATTTATTTATTATATTTTTTTATTTATATATTCTTTTATATATTTCATCATGTCTTATTTGTATCTATCTATATTTTTAGATATTTGTTATTTATTATGTCTATTATTGTCTAGTATGTTCAAATATTCATGCTCGACATTAACATGGCTATTCTCTTATTTCAAGAAATCCAACAATGTGAGATTAATCTTGTATCACACAAATTCGACCTCTAAAAATTTAAATTTAAAATCAATGGAATTTCATCTATTAGAAAACCTTTCCTCCAAAAGCATTTATACACTCAATGTATTATCTCATAAAATAAAGATTACTGTAAACTTGTAGAATCTCTATGAAAGGCTTTTGATATCAAGCTCCCCAATTCCACTCTATGTAGCGATGAATTTTAATCCATGCTTCATCTCCGTACATATCAAACTTACAAGAGATACTCAACTTTAGAAAGAAAGATAAAGGTAATGATAGCCAATGTCAACAACTACTTATGTGCTTGATTTTCTAGAAATAAACTTACAAAAAACTACCATGTTGTTATCATATCTCGTGAAATCAAAGAATATCAAATGGTTATAGGGGGAGTCATGGCATGATTATGGGTGTTATACTAGTAAAATTAAGACAATGTTATTAGACAATAAAAGTTGCTAATGAAAAATTAAATGAGAAGCATGGACACCATGAAAAAATGAACAAAAAGGAGCACGAAATTACCATCCATCAATGCATTCAATCAGACATATGTGCATGATGGTTTTGTGTCTAGATAGTTCCTACAATGCCATTAAAGTGATATGGAATTTTGGTCCCTTGATCGTCCAAAATTTCAAGTCACGTGGAAAAAAGGAAATGGTGCTAGGAGTCTATAAACCCCTGCGACCCCTTTGCCTCTAGGAAAAAGTGTAAAAGAAGGGAAGAAAAAGTACGTGGGATAGGAAAGGAAGATATTGGTATGAGGAAAAGATAATGGAGAGGGAAAAAGTGATCTCATGGAATGCACAAATTGTAGGATATTGATGAAATGAATTAGTTGAAAAGGCTTTAAAATCTTTTTTATAAGAAAACATGGAAATAATGGTGCATGAAGGATGAATGACTTGTGACCCACCATAAAGGCATGATTTCAAGTAGTCTAAGTTAGGTGCTACCATGAGGGTGTGAGAAACAAAGATTAATAGGATGAGAATAGAGTAGGATGGCATCTAAAAGTTGGGTGAGATAGATTTGGGGCGCCATTGGGAACATTGTGTGATAGGTAGAGGTGATTTAAGGGGGGGGTGACATGTACAGAAAATCTAAGAATGATTTTAACACAAAAGGAAAATGCAAAGGAACTTGACATAGGAATAAGACGTGAAGGATTGGAAGGAAAAGGGTTTGATGAAGGATATATGCATGATCTTATCAAAATTGATTTGTTGAAAAAGGCTTGAGTATATCTCAAGAAAATGAAATTGGTAGGAAAATTCCCTAGACGTAGCCCACTTCCTCCATGCATAAGATAAAATGGGATATTTAGGAGAAGAAATATACATCTACTAAAGCATAAAAGAGGGAAATTTTGTTAGCTATTAGAGTTGCAACTACCTTGGTAGATGTGAAAGATGAATCGGGAATATGGATTTCATGGAGCATAGTGAACAACAAAACATGTACTTAGTTTTTTTTCATTAATTATATTTTTTTTTTGCATAAGGATGGTTTTCTTAGAGTCAAAATATTTTTGAGATTAAACCTATCCCAATGTCTATGGGAAAAACACTACAAACTTTCTTATAGGCTATCTTGCCTTTTTTATTAAACCCATCTAGAATTTTAGGTATTACATAAGGTTATACTTATTGGAATCGACAAAGAATACGATTATGTTGCCTAATAAGGCACAAAAATGTGTTTCCAATTGAAGGCTAGTGTCATTACATACCACATGTGAAGATGATTATGAATATATCACTATTGATATTTCTTTAACTACTCTAAAATTGCTAAAGAAGATTATTGATATGCACTAGTTGAACTTAAGTGCACTATTTAAGGTATGGAGATTATTATAATAAATTTCATAACTTAGAGATGAGGGTTGTCCTCAAATATTATAGTTGAATTAAGATTAAAAAGAAAATCCTTTGTTTTGACATAGATTAGGTTTGACAACCACTTTTTCTTGAGCATTTCTTTCAATTTTATGTTAGTGTTCTAAAATTGACTTTAAAAATCTACAATGGCCTTAGAAAATACTATCGTGTGTTCAGTATTTATTATAAAAGATAAGAATGCCTCCTTATAATTGGATAACGCACTATATCTTAAGCGATGCATTTAACTTGAAGAAAAAAATTTAAAGACTATGACAAAAGTTTTTACCATACTTATTAACAATAATTATAAGATAATGACATAAAGTATGAATTTTTATTTAACATGTCCAAGTAGAAGATTAGTGGTTGAGTTTTAAATATGAATTCCCGTATAATATTTGGTAATCATATCAAAGAACATGTTATGATATGGTTGTTGTCCTAGCATGATAGTATTTGCAATTACAAGAAGTATATTTGAGTGAATCTTAAATTGATCCTTCATGGTACAAGTTACATCCAACATCTAGTTACTATTATATATAAGGTTTGTTATCCTATAATGGTATGGGTATTCTATGGAAATTAATAAAAATTTCTTGCTACTTGGAGGTTTTACAGATAGTCATCTTCTATGTAAGAAGGATGTTTTGAAGTTTAACTTATGATATTTATTTTTTGTTTTTGTTGACTATTCATGGTAGGTTAGGAATTTTAGAGGGGTATACCTTGTTAATATAAGAGTATTGGGATTGCATTTTAAGACAAATGAATTAAATGGTTTAATAATGACATTATTATTATTGAGTGTATGATGTTTTGAAGGATATAATGTTGCCCAAATATCTCTAGTATGACTCAAACATTGATTATGTTTAGAGAAAGTTTGTAATTATTGCTAGTAAAGGGATAAGGATAATTATTAATTTTTTTTAAAATTAGTAATGTGTTTAGTTAATAGAGTGAAACAAAGTACCAAGGTTTGAATACTATATTGAAAAATCAATTCTAGAATCACTATGTAATTATACCAATCTAAGAGGTGACAATTCATTTTCTTTGTATTTGAAACTCCAATAGGATAGAATGCTCTCAAGTTTCATCACTAGCCTTAGAGATTAACAAGGATAAATCCTAACAAAAATATCTAATAGACACTAAAGTAACATGAAACTAATTTCTTTGTGGTTTTCCATTTTGTGTATGAGTGAATAGGATAACAAATCCTACCTACTATGGTTTTTGTAAATGTAATTTGTTATTTGTGATTAGTATGGCCATTGACCCAATTAGACTTTTGGGTTTTTGTATAATTTTTGTATTATGAATAATAAATGTGGTGAGCTCTAATTAGAGAACTTGATGTCCTTAGATGGGAGTGTTATAATTTAGGCTTACTAAATTAGCAATTGTTTTAGAATTCCTTGTTTATCATTAAGAACTATTAACTGATGCAAATCATTTAAAGGAACCCTTTTTGGTGTTAATAATTAATGAAACCATGATTATGAGGAAACTTGAGCATAGGAATCCCTTGATATACCATGTAAGAACTATGTGTTACTTCGATCTCATTTATAAGTGGGTACAAAGGTAGTTCTTGCAAGAAGGATGTCGTTGTGACCTGAAGTCCATAGGGGGGTTTATGAAGGAATAACTCTAAGGTTTGGGGGTATTTTTGAATTCATTTGACCTTATCTCTTAGTATGCTTCAATTTGAGGCTGAAATGGGTATTAGATGGTTTTGTTTGAGTTATGAAAACCTAAAAAATTGTATTTAATACATAATATACTTCTGTATAGTAAGCACAATGAAGAAAGGGATTGAATACTTTTTAGTCAATATTTTATTATATGTACATCTTGGGTAAAGGCCATCTTGTGTTGTTTCTATGTAAATCTTATGCATTTGTGAAATCTAACTTCGTATCTAGATGACTCTATGTATAGGCCCATCGCTTTATTGATTGTGATATATTTATCTAGCTCACCTGATCATTATTATAAATCATGTTATGTATGACCCACCTAAGTGTGAACTTCTAAGGTGTTTGAACAGTGGAAAGCAATCATTGGACCATGCTAACGATTGATGTCTACCTTTTTCTTTTATGCATTAGCTAAAATTCACTTGGTTCACACATGAATACTTGTGATGTGTGTATGAGCCAATCATGGTTGTACTAGTGTGATGTACATATGATCTAATTACCATTGTCTATATGATGTGTGTATGAGCTAGTCATTTTTATACTGTGATGTGCATATGAGCTACTCACCTGGTGTATATGTGATGTATGCTAGATATAGTCACTGTGTGTGTGTGATCTTTGGAATTATGGTATGATATAACTCGTATGTATTTTTGTATGTTTATATATTAAGGATTAGTAATTTTTGGTGTGAAACCAACAGCTGATGGAAATATTATTATTGAATTATATTATAATTTACTAAGTTCATAGCTTATGCTTAATGCATAGTCATGGTTTAGAGGTGAGATTAGATATCTCATAGAAGAGGAGAGAATGAACTTCCTCCAATATTGTTGGGTGAACTATGAAGCCTCTAATTTACTACAAGGGGATGTGTAGGTAGGTTCATCATGAACCTTGAGGTTTAGGCCTAGGTCTAGGGATTCCACTAATAATAGGATCTTATCACTTTTGAGTATAAGAATATAAATGGTGATGTTTATTTTCCATCACCATGCTGAATGAAGAACTTTTCAAATCAGCACTTCCATTTTAGATCATAGATGCTTGGTTGATTAAGTTGTTAGTTTATGTGAAATGAAAAAATATTGTAGTGGTGAAGGGGCTAAAATTGTACAATTGTATTACAAAAATTGTGTGCCTAATACTGTAAACTTACAAATTTGTGTCCCCCTCACTTTTGGTGTTAAGCTTTTCCTTTTGGTATTAAATTTTTCCATTATTAAATATTTATCCCAATATTACATACACCATAGAAAGTTTCCTAAAGAATGTCTAACCCATATGATATGTATGCATCCTTAGCTTCCTTACATGCACCACAAATCAATATTAATTTTATATTGCAAACATTATGCAAGGATTAAAATAAACATTTTCCAGTAAGATTAACTTGCAAATAATATAAGGAAAAAATATACACTCTAAGAGCATTTATTTTCTATTGTATGGTGAATCCAAATTTTAAGTCTTCATGCTTACAAATGTTCCCTCCTAAATTCTAGTTATATGCACATCATTTTATTGTATTTAATTTCTTAAAATAAAAATTGATATTATGATATTTGACCATTATTTATTCCATCAGACACTTGTGTTCTCTCATTTAATTAGCCTTGATTAAGTTAGGGGAAGCGTAATTAATGTTCACAAACTCAATACTTATTATATATAATTTGGGGAAAATTACATACTTATGACCAATAATTTGAGTCTTCAATTATAATGTCTTTAACACAACATTAATTCTATAAGTGGTATATTATTACATGAATTTATTTCATAGCATCACCTTTTTCTTGATCCATTTATCAAGTTCATTCATTGAAATTGGTCTCAATCCTAATCTTCCCTATCCATCATGTTAGATCAATTTGTAGATGTAGAATTTACTAGGGTCATTTATATAGTTATGGATTTGAACCTCAATTTTCTTATAATCTAAATTAAAATTCACACCTTTATTACCACAAGTAATTGTGAGTTGACCTAGCACACCTTTTTATATTGATTTATGTGTTATTTTTTTATATTTAAAGATATTTAATCAATGATTTGAACCATACAATATCTCATAGGAATCTATAGATAAAGGAATGATCAAAGAACATTCAAGGAAATATAATACCATTATCACATCATATATTAGCATACATCATCCTAGGCTCATTGCCACACTTTCTTTTTATCCACAATCATTTTCCATTAGTTGTTTAATTGGTCTATCTAATGGTTAGACTAAGGAGAACATGATTGTCATGATTTAACATATTTAGGGAAAAGGTGTTTGTAAATACCATAGTTCCTTATTGAGACTCAAACATCAAATAATCAAGTTAAACCATTTTCAACCAATGTAACCCTGGCCCTGACCTTGAACCCTAACTTTATCCTAGAACCCTAACTCTTACCCCAAACCTAACCCTAATTGAATATTAATCCTAACCTAATTATAAGCCTAACCCTACCCAAATTGAATCATAACCCTAATCCTAACCTAACCTTAACCCTAACCATAACTGAACCATAACCCTGACCCTACTTGAACCCTAATTGAACTCTAACCCTAAATAACTTGTAACACCAATAGTAATTGAACACTAACATTAATTGAAACCTAACCCTGATTCTAATTCTAAATCTAACCCTAATTATAATCATAATTTTAATTTTAACCCTATTCATAATCCAAATTCTAACACAAACCCTAATTCTAATGGGAACTTTAGTTCTAACTATAACCTTAATTCAACCCTAACCATAATTGACCCCTAAGCTAGCCTAACCTAACTTTAGCCCTAACCACATCCTTAATTGAACCCTAACTCTAACCCTAAACCCTAACATACACTAATCCTAACCTTGACCCCAAGATTTATCCTATAACCCTAACCCTAACCCTAACCCTAATTAAATTCTAATTGAATCCTAACCCTAACTTAACCTTAATCCTACCCGTAATTCAACCCTAATTGAACCCAAAACATATCATTACCCTAACCCTAGTTGAACACTTACTATAACCTTAACCCTAGTTGAACACTAACTCTAACCCTAACCTTAATGCCAACATCAACCCTAACCTTAAACCCATATTTAAACCCTAACCCTAATTGAACCATAACCTTAATTAAACCCTAAACTTGATTGACCCCTTACGCGAGTTCTCTAACCCTAACCCTAACCCTAACCCTAAACTTAACCCTAAACCTAATTGTGACATCAATATTTATCTTAGAATCCTAACCCTGATTAAACCATAACCCTAATTAAATCCTAACCCTAACCCTAACCCTAATTGAACTATAAACCTAGCCTTAATTGAATCTAACCCTCACCTGACCTAAACCCTAATTGAACTCTAACCTTAAATGAATCATTTAACCAGAACCTTAATTGAATCCTAAGCCTAGTTCCCTCATTATAACCCTAACTTTTATCCTGATTCCAACCCTAATCCCTAGCTAAATTCTAATTCTAACTCAAACCAAAATTCTAACCCTATTTGTTATGATACAAAAATATGTGTGGCTACAATACATATGACTTGCAATAATCTATCATTTCAAACTATTATCTGAATTGATCCTAAATTGATATTCGATAAATATTTTATCAACTAACCAACAAGTACAATTGCTATAATACTAGATAGACAAGTACTCCCCACTATGTGAAACTTGTTTACTTTAAAGAATGATAAATAGTTTTATTCATTTGAAAAAAATATGATTTTAAAATTGATTATTACTTATTGAGTTTCAAATTTCATTTTTTATAAATAAATAAAATAATTATATTGTAAGGATAATATTTTAAACTAATGCAACCAAAGAAACATTCAACATAATTAAGCCATTATTGATTAATAACATCCAAAAAGATGATTTTTTTTTTCAAATTAAATGCTTCTATTATTCATCCCTGCTGGTACAATGAAAGATAATCCTTTAATTCTAAAAACTGAAAAAATAAAATAAAATTTACCATTTTTTGACATTTTTGGCATTTGTCTTATTTTGTCATTTTTGGTAATTCGCATACATATACCTTTGAGCTTACATTTTTCCTAAAAAACTTTATAACACTAAGGTAAGACAAATTGTCAACTTACAATTCAAATTGGAAACATGAGTTCCAAGTTACTAAAGACAACTTTCTAAAAGCACGAAAAAATAATAAAAGCTAATTTTGAGGGCCTAGATAAAAGATTTTGGCCTCGAAAATGTGTCAAAATCAGACCTGGAAACACATTACTAGCTTATTCTTGGTTTAGTCCCAAATCCTAAGACCTAAAAATGAATGATTAGGTTGTATTTGGGTTAGTTTTAAATTTTAAAAACTGTTGACAATGTGTTTTCTATTTTTTGGTGTTGTAGAAATAATATTATTAGTTTTATCTTACTCTTCTTTTAACATTTAATAGGAAATAATGGTATTAGTCTAATTGAAGGTATCTTCAAATGACTAAAAATATATGAATCTTCAAACTTGAAAATTGAGTTTTTGTAGTTTGTTTCAATTGCTTTCAACATGAAATTTGACATTGTGTAGCATAGTTTTAGTGATTTAGGCCTAGAAATCACTAGCCTATTTTACATGTTTTGAAATTGGAATTTCATAGCCTGATTGTGGTGCTTTGGGCACAAAAATTGATAATCTATTGTACCTTTCCTCTTAGAGAGGAAAATACAATCCACCATACATTTGTAGTAGCCCATCTTTCATCTTCTGTAGTTTGTTGTATCTCTCCTGCTATAGATAGGAAAATACCCTCCCTCAAACATTGTTGGGATCCCAACATCCATCTTTTGTAGCCTATTTTAGATATATTTTCCTTCAATTCTTCAATCTCACCATTGTATTCTTTTACCTTGTTTTCCAATTCACTCTTATTTCATTAAAGTGCACAATTCTTCATGTTTCTTAATGAATTTTTTGTTTTCAATTTTTCTTCCAAATTAGTTTTTTCATGTCTTAGCTTAGTGCATAGTTCTTCATGTCCATGGTTGAATACTCATTAAGCTCATTTGAAAGCCCTACTTATCTTCAGTCATCTTTGCATTCGATTTATTGGTAGTGAATTGAATATTTTATTCTTCCATTATTCTCTTATACTTCTTCCATAATTCTCTTTTCCTTCTATTAGTCTTCCTAGAACATTTCATCTTTCATTAATTTTTTATTCAAATTTGACAACTCTTCTTCAAGTCTTTCTTTTTCAAAAAATATATTTTTGAAGATTGTCTTGTTACATTCTCGTAATTTCCTTTTGATGTACTTTAGTTTATTTGTGAAAATGAAGCTTTTTGTCCCTACACATTTTGGTGCTTAGTTCCACCAACGTTCAATTAGGTCTACCGATTCATCCTTTCTAAACCACATCTTTTCCACTTTGAAGTAGCTTGTTTGATAGTTTTTTCTAATGTAATTGTGATTTTAACTGGAAGATGATCTAAGCCAACTAGAGGAAGAATAGTTGCTTCCTACTTGTAGTTTGTTTTCAACCAGTTCTGTGAAAATACAAATCTATCTAGTTTTTCTCTTATGCAATACATTCCATCCCTCCTATTTGACCATGTATATAATCCATTCTTTGGTCGAGCAAATATGAGGTTGTTGCTAGTTAAGAATCATCCAAATTCATTCATTGATGATGAGACTTTTCCATTTCCTCCAAATTTCTCCTCTTTCCTAAGTACAACATAAAAATCACCACCCAATATTATCAAACGACTTCCTACCTTGGGTAATTTCTAGCTTAGTGTAACCCACAATTTTTCCTTGTCTTGATTTCTTGTTGGGCCATATATATTAAAGAGGATGAATTTGAGGTTGCACTTTAGGCTTGAGGCTTCACACTTCATCCAATTTGCTTCTTTCTCAATGATATTCATTGTTACTTTGGTACTTCGCCATATAATTCCCATTCCACCTACTGTACCAAATGATTTTGAGAATGATTTCTCCCATCCTCTGAGAAAGAAGATTTGGTTGTCTAATTCTATCTTAGTTTCTTGCAATAGTATTATATTATCCTCTACTCTTTCTATTTGGTACTTAATTAAGTGCTTTTTATTAGGGTTTTTTAAGCCCCTAATGTTCCATGTTGTTATGTTTATGGCTCCTTGTTGAGGGAGTGCTCTCCTCCCTTTGTTCCTTGTAAGAAATTTTTGATGCTTTTGATGCCCTTCTCCTGAGAAAATTCTTCTTGCTTTTGCTTATTTGATTTTTGACCTTTCTTTTTCTTTTCTTTTTCAACTTATTCTAGCATTCTAGCTATTGTTTGAGCAATGTTTCTTGTATATATTATGTCTAACTCATCACACTCCTATTCATTGTCACTTTCAGAGATACATTCTTGGTTATCTTCTTAATTTTGCTTGAGGTTAGGTACAAAGTTTTCTTCCTTCCTTGCTTCATTCTCTTGCTTAGGGTCACTCTGTCTTTTTCTCATTGCTTTATGATCTTTTAGAATGATTGACATTCTCTCCTAATTTTTAGGGCTTGTTGTTTTAATAGTGCCCTTCTCACTTTTACTGGTGTCATTTATCCTCCACTCCTTCTTTGTCTTAGTGGGTTATTTGCATTGTTTTTTCATATGATTTCTTGACCCACATTTCAAAAAATAAAATTTTTGCTCCTCCACTTCAACTACCTACCTCCAAATCCCTATTTTAGACTTTGGCTTTATTTCTTTAGGAATTTGTTTTATCGCTACTATTTGCATCATTGTATACAAATATGAGATACTCTCCAACAAAGGGATGCAAATTTTTATTAGTGTTCCCAAAGATCTTCTAAATTTTTCTAACGGTCCTTCAACCAATATTCTAATGAAATGTTGTATAGAAATTAGGGTTGGGTGACCCAACCAAATTGGGGACATTACAGTCCCATCCCAAATATTGCTTTTTCTCAAGCAATTCATACCTGCATACGAAAACTAAATGCCAGGAACCCATATCAACCTCATAATCATTGTTCTACCACTTCGTTGTGCAACTCTGATATAAACATATCTCTTCCAAACTCCATCATCAATATTGTCAAACTTGGAATAAGGGAGTGTGAATGTTTCTTAGCCCACCTCCATGTAATTGAAGTGCATAATCATGGGGCTTTCTAGAATGTGTGTTATTGTTCAACTCAAATTATATATTTTAAATTATTCTTAAAAAATAATATAAAAATATAGTTCTTTTCCTCATTCAAATTTTCTACTCAAACTAATCTTTTTCTTAATAAATATACAATACATAGCCAAAAAGATGAAAAACTTGATTCTTCATTCTTTTACTCTAGGTATATAAAAATAAATAAAACATCAATTATTCTACTCTAAAACTAACAAGCTATTATAATTGAAATAACTAAAATAAATAATCTTCATACTAAGGAATCAACGATCTTAAATGCTAGAGACTAATGGTGTTGTGGCAATAATGTTATGATAGACCTAGCTTTCTCTTCTCTTTCTATATTCTCTAATAGAAGTGTATATGTTAGGTATAAAAGAAAAGAAAATTAATATAAAGAGCACCAAAGACAAAATAAAATACTATTATGAAATTTGAAGTTATTAACAACTAAACAAAAAATAGAGAGGTTATATAGTAATGGTAAATGAAAATTGTTGACAACTTTAACAAAGATAGTATTTATCTCATGCAACAACCAAGATAATGAAGTAAAAAAAATCATCTATTAATGATCTCAAATCTATAGATGGTTTTGGACTAGTGTTCCACAGGGACGTGTCCTCCCCCCCAAAAAAACCCCGCATTTCCTAGACGGGGACGTCTCAGAGGCTTGTGGACTTGGGGGGGACGTCCCCCCACCAACCCACCACTAGTGCCACCATCCCACCACCAATGTCGTTGTCTCCAAGGCATTGCTAGGACTTTGAGGATGTTGGGGTGTCCTCAAAATGTCTAGGGGACTCCTAGTTGTCTCCAAGATGTATAATTCTTATACTTATACATCTTTTTATAACTATTTTTTCAAGTACTATATGTATTTCAGCACCCTACCACCCCCTCGTCCTCGTCCCCTACCATCCCCTGCCGTCCCCTCATCCTTGTCCCTGAAACCCCATGGAACACTGTTTTGGACCAATATTCTACACAAGAACATTACTAAAATGAAAGATATGGTGTATATCATTAATATTCATGAATCTTTTTGAATTAGATTTATACAACATTGAGAAATAGTTCAAAATCCACACTATGCAACATTTCAAAATTCTTTACAAAAAGGATTAAAAAACACCTCATCAGAATAATATTGGTTCAAAATGTAGCTAATTATTTTGGATTGAACAAATCCAACTAGACCATTTTTAAGAAGATCTATCATTCCTTTCTTTTCCTCATTCCAAAGAATGCCATAGAAAACACAGGGATGGTTTTTCACCAATTTTCTATATAAGATCATTACTAAAACAATAGATAGGTTATGTATGGTGACTATTGATGAATCATCAGAATTAGATTCATATAACTTAAGACATGGTCCAAAATCCCTATTCTATAATTTTTCAGTATTGTTGGAAAATGGATTAAAAACCTCACCAAGGTAATATTGTCTCAAAATACATATGATTGTTGGCAATAACGGATAACTGGTAAAATTCAATGTTGAGCTCAATTTGAACACCCAACTAACAAATGTATTATAAATTGTGTTTATGGGTAGAGATAATCCCTATTTTGTACGTGGCTCTAAGCAATTAGCTAGATGGCAAGGTATTTGTTTTGACACATTTTGTAATTTCATTTTTATTTTGAACAACTATAGAGGTACAAAATAAACTTGATTTTGTAGCGAATGCAAGAAATGAGTTGAGGAAAAAACATGAGGACTTATGCACTAGCTATAACAATGACAAACAAATGATTAGAAAATATGGAATGGTGATGCTATGGGGTGTGTGCACCAATCTATGACACAAAAGGTGCCACATTGTAAAAAATCATGAAATAGGCCTTCTTGTGCATGCCAAATTTAGAGAGTGCCTAATTTGGTACATGCCAAATATAAAAGTAGGTTAAAAAAAACAACAAATTACCTCATTTTTTGCTGAGGCCGCAACTTGGTTTGGCAGATTTAACCTTTGCAACTCGCACTCGCCAAAAGTTCTTCATTTTTTGCACTCCTAGTTCGTGATTCTTTGTGAGGATGGCACGAAGATGTTGTAGAGGTGGAAGGGGTATGTATTTATGTTGTTTTAGTTTCAAATTTGATTTAAATTGTAAATAAAAATCAGTTTTTTGATTAAACTTTGTTTTATTTTTTAGGAAATCAATCTTCACCTTCAAATATTGATAATTCACAATCACCTCCTCATGAAAATCCTCCCAAACAAGAAGAGCATCAAACCCCTCCCTCAATTCCTCGACATCCTATAGGAACTAAAGAAAAATTTGTAAATCAAATTGAAAACAACAAAAGAGAGCTTGAAAAATTGATTGCAAGATTAAATGAACATGTTGCAACCCACCCTTATAGGAGACATATTGTTGAATCGCTAAATTCAATTGTATCTCATGTAGGAGCAATGAGTGAACAAATTATTTTTTGGTTGAATAAGAGGGGGGGATTAAAACAATTTTATGCAAGTGGACTTTCCTATGCACAAGTGAAGAAAGAAAAAATTAGGAAAGCCGACTTGTGTGCGCTTTTTACAGACCCAAGAACCAATGCACCTTTATCACATGCATGCAGGAGATTCCTATCCATTGGTGCCACCATGAATTAAGTAAAAATAAGTTTTGGGAGCAGTTCTGGATGGTTTTTGACCAACCTCTATGCAATAACTACGAGGTACCACAATATTTTTTGAGGAAACTCTATTGTGAATTTTTCCTCAATAAGGTGCCAAATTATTTTGACTATTTAGACTTTCAAGGTAGAGGTGGGGGCTCCACACATGATAGACCAGGTGCATGACGTAATCCATAGTTGGCACCAAGACCCTTAGCCAAACTCGTGGTGGAGCATGTCACCGTTCCTTACGTTGTGAAGGAAAACATCGAGGTGGACACACTAGACTCTATTAGCTTGCTTACTCAAAGCAGTGTATAGTGTACAAGGCCTCTAGTAGAGCCTGATGTGGGTGAGACTTCTAGGCCCAGAGTTCTAGTCCACCATTGTCACCCTTGCGGTGTTGTTTGCATGTATGATGGTGAGAGTGCTTGGGATGCAACTACACAACATACATTAGCTACAAAGCAGATGTTTATGACAAATGCCTTGTTGAATGAAATATTCAACATTGATACTCAGGTGAAATTTAGCAAGTCCATTTAATTTTGTTTATTAAATTCTATTTTGAAATGCAAGAATAACTAAATTAGTAGAATGAATATGATGAAAATTCAGGGTCTAGTGTTGATGATACATCCACCATTCTTGCAGACCCCAATATGTTTACATTGTTGAGTCCACAAGTATGCAACTAGTATTAAAGAAATAATTATTGCATGTGAATAGTTGAATGTTATATGAATGACTGTCTCATAACATGCTTTGGATTTCAAATAGTTTGTTGGTGGACCTTCGACCTCTACACCTCCCTATTCTCATCCTCAAACAACTTTCACTCAGGTAACCTTTATTCATTAATGGTGTTGTAAAACAATGTTAGCTAGTTTTGGTAATTTTGCATGCACAAATCTAAAATAATGCTTGAAACTACGTGAAATTAGATAGCTAGGTTCTTTAAAGTGATGGGTGCAGGAGAATTCATTAGTCTTTTAAATAATGAATCATATATTTTGGCTTTGAACTTGTCATTTTCACTTTATTTTCAATCTCAAACCCTTTCATATATTATTTTTTCTATCTTAGAGCTTTGTCTTTGATGACTGTGTTTTCTTTACTATTGAAAACTATCATTTTGTGATGAAAAGGCACAAAGGACTATCATTTTAAAGTATGAAATTCTCATCCTCAAACAACTTTCACTCAAGTAACCTTTATTCATTAATGGTGTTGTAAAACAATGTTAGCTAGTTTTGGTAATTTTGCATGCACAAATCTAAAATAATGCTTGAAACTACGTGAACTTAGATAACTAGGTTCTTTAAAGTGATGGGTGCAGGAGAATTCATTAGTCTTTTAAATAATGAATCATATATTTTGGCTTTGAACTTGTCATTTTCACTTTATTTTCAATCTCAAACCCTTTCATATATTATTTTTTTTATCTTATAGCTTTGTCTTTGATGACTGTGTTTTCTTTACTATTGAAAACTATCATTTTGTGATGAAAAGGCACAAAGGACTATCATTTTAAACTCTGAAACTGCCCTTTGTCATGACTATCTTGAGTTTTATGTGAAGGTAAGGACACTTCAATGACTGCCCTATATCATTTGACTATCCTTAAATTGGACCTTGTATTGTCATCTATGGTGAAGTGACTATCTTCTTGCCTCTAATGGTCTATTACCCTTGAAGTCTACCCTTTGTAATGAATAACCTTTCTTGGAAGCCTTTCATCTCAAATCTCCCTTCCATCTCTTCCTTACTCCTCATTGTTTCACTATTCTATGCATTGTTATCTTCAACCACTTACATGCATTAGTGTCTAAAAGAAATCCATAGACTACCGTTAAATCCTTGGAGACCACTATACTATCAAACTATCCTTTGAATCTTCTTTCTTCCTTGATAGTCCTATCACTATCATCAATGAAGTCACTATCCCATTTGAAGCTCTCTTGAGGTCTTGCACACTATCAACAACCTCCAAGACATATATCTATTTATGCTTATGAAAGTCTTATAACATTTGACATATGACTCCCCCTATCATTTGTCTTGATTGTCATTTGTTGTAGATTGTCATATGCCCTTTTTCACTATAACCCTAGCCTCTTTGGTTATTATCCTCCCTTGAATCTTTGACTATGCAATAATACAATGAAATTTTTTCTCCTTATACTAGACTTTCCTATTGGAATGATGATAGTATGACTATCCTCAATTAGTAGTGTTTTTTCTCTATTTCACTTAAATTTGACAAACTACCCCTTGATTGTCTCTCATGCCTTAATCATTGATATTTTACTATCCCAGGTCATCCTTAGGTTGATTGTCCTTGTAAGGTATTTGTGACTAAATTTTTAATTTTCCTAATGAATGTCTTTCGTAAGGATCCATAGTACAGTCATAAATACTCCCCTTAGGTCACAATATATTCATAGTTATTAGTATGAAATGGTTGTCCTTACATGTATGAATGATGTCCTTTATCCATACTTTCCTCTTTAAAACTTTGGCTTTTGTTAAATGGAAAAACCATACTCATAACACTCATTGAGAACTATGAATAGTCACAAGACTTCATCAAGGAAAAACCATTACACTTAATGAGGAAAAACCACAGGGTCTTTAGCTTCATTGCAAATCATAGTCACAGTCAGTAAGACTTCATTTAGCACACTTTCAAATACATAAATCACATTCCTTAACCACTATCGTAAGGTTTTCATCCAAGGTCATAGTACAGTAATTAAAACTACAAAAATACAAAATTCTTCATCACATTCATGAGGACTGTCAACAAGATCAATGTCCTTCAAGAATTACTACAATCATAGTTGGAAGAATCGTTGAGTTTTCGACGCTTCTTGAAAAACTCGCGAGTTTTTTTGCCCAGTGAGTCTCTCTGACTTTCACTCGTTGAGTCTTCCTACCAAGTATTTTCCAAAAATTCATGAGTTTTTGGAAAAAAAACTCACGAGTCTTTACAAAAGGCTCGTGAGATACATAAAAAATGAAAAAAACACAAAAAAAAAATTGTCGAGTTTTTTGCCGAGTTTTCTCTGTGTTTTTGTTGACTCTCCAATTTTTGGCTTGGTGAGCTTTTTTCTGAGCCAAGTTTTCCAACTATGATTGCAATCAATTAAAATCGCAATCATAAATTTTATGTTAAGGATAAATTAAGAATCCTAAATCATGGTTATTTATATATTTATCACAATCATTAATGACTATCCTTGTTTTCATTCTCATAGGACTATCATTGTCCTTGCATTTACCTTCTTGGACTGCCCCTCTTATCTTCATGTTCTATCTCTTTCATAGGGGCAGGGAAAACTTTAAGAAACCCCCCCCTTGACGAAGGTGTAAAATCCTGGCGAATCTTGTATACTTCCCGATAAAAATATTAATTTTAGTGGCAAATTTTTTTGTTTTTCGGAAAAAAAAAATAATGTCCATTGGCGAATCTTTTCTAATCACTAGAAGTTTGTGGAAAATCCTGGCGAAATGCAAATTTTTTAAAACCACTAAATTTTTTCCATTGTGATTAAAATCTATTTTCAAACCAATAAAATATTTTGATTGGTGAATTAAACCTGTTTTCAAACCAGAAAAAATAATTTTGTTGGCGATTAAAACTTTTTTCAAACTAAAAAATAAAATTCATTGGCGAATTAAACCTATTTTCAAATGATTAAGAAATTTTTGGCAATTTAAACATAATATCAAACTAATAAAAAAAATGCAGTGGCGAAGTGTCAGTGCAAATTTTCCTAACCTTAGTTGCAAGTCTTTCTTGGTCATCTTTGTAGTTGGTGGGTCAGAGGTTTCAAAAACTTTGAAACTTCAGACTTTGGTTCTAAGGTTCCAAGTTTCAGCGACCACATGACATTATGGACCATGACCGTTCGATGAATTTTCGATGGACGGTTGTAGTTGCGTTCCGGAAGTATATCTCTCAAGCACTAGATTTTTGAATTGAAACCTCTGGAATTACACTAGAACCGTTAGATTTTCAAAAATCAATGGTTGAGATTTTATTAATTATTTAGGTCTTTCGGTCATCCTGCTCTTGTTTACCATTTAATATTTCCTAAGTCAGACCAAAATATTTTATGACAAAGCCTTAAATCTTAACTCTTCAATCCTGAGGGTCGAGTCTCGTCAACCTAGCGATGTCCCCATTTTAAATTATGCACGTGCATAAAGTTTGTTTTAAAAGAGGGAACATTCAATGAATTTTCGATGGACGGCTATAGATGCATTCTAAAAGTAAATCCTTGAAGTACTAGACTTGCGAACTGAAACCTCTAGAATAATAGTAGAACCGTTAGATTTTCAAAATCAATGGTTGAGATTTTATTAATGATTGGTTTCAGAAATCAACATATAGTTTCGATCATAAGTGAGCGAAATTTATTGTGACTTATTAGCTAGGACATTGATAATCATTAAGGTAAAACAAGATATTTAATTCTCTCTTTTCAATGCATCAAAGTACTCTACCTTTCATTTATTCTATTGAAATTCTCAATTTGGTTGTGGTACTTGGTGGCGGTGGAGATTAATACCATATGAATAGTCAGAGTGATTGATTGGATAGCTTTATATTGAAAACTGCATGAAGTACTGTAGAATCGTAGATGATGATGTCAATAATCCAGTGATTTTGAAAATTTGACAACTTACGTGGCACTGCCGATTTTGACAATTGACAGCTTGTTAGCTTGAGCTACAATTTGCAACTTTGCATGTAGCCAGCTTGAGGTACCGATTAAGTTGTATTTTTTGTTTGCACGAATTGCAATTATTACTAAGTAGTCAGTAGTAATTATACACAACCTTAGAGCTCACATGTGACATGTGTGAGGTGTACAAGGTACCAGGCTGGTAGTGGCACTTTTGGCAGCACTTTTGGCCCATAAATAAGGATAGTGAGTACAACTAAAATCATTCGTTTAATTGTCATAAGGGTTTTCATTTTGTAGGGTTAATAACTTAATAAGGATTCAGGAAGAAGATGATGCCATATTATTGGGGATGCTCTAAATTCTCCTGCCTCTAGTTATGTAGTTACAAAGTAAAAGACCAATTTCTTTCAAGTTCAGAATGGGTGGAATTGGAAAGAAGTTAATTTGGTTCACCTGACTTCTCAGACAAGTTTTGAACCAGGATGAGGAGCTCTGATGGACATAAGTGCTATCCCAATGCATGGAAGTGCAAGTAGAAGATGGGAGCAGTTTTACTACCCCTCATCATCTACATGGTTTCCCAGACAATTCCCATGCATTTAATTTCAGTGCTCATCTTCTACATGGGAGCAAGTTTTACTAGCCCTCATCTTTTGCATCAGTCTAGTTCTGAAAGGGGCTAAGTACATTTTGTATCTTCATGGCTCCCATTTCCCTAGTTTGATCGGGGCCCCTTTCCCCATGCATTTATTTTCAGAGCGTATGGCTAACTCGACAAGTCCCATGTGTTAATTTTTAGAGCTCATGGTTGACCTGCAAGTTCCATTTATTTTCAGAGATACATGTATCACATTTACGTTTTCAGCTTTTCATCAACGGTCCAACAGAAGCTTGGCGCTTGCGCTTACATTTTTATTTGTACTATATAATAATGTGACATTTTAATTCAGTTGTAATAAAATAAATGGTTGTGCTATTAATGTGACATTGTAATTCATTATATTAAGTCATTTGCAAGTTAAGTGCTATTAATGGTTGTGCAATGTGCTATTAATGTGACATTGTAATTCATTTTATTAAGGCCTTTAAAATGTTAAGTTTTCGACCCCTTGGCCTTGATGTCAATCCTAGCGCATTAAATTTTAAAGAAAATTTAAAACACATGTTTTATGTTAATTATTTATATCATAAATTACTCAACCGTTCGATTAACATTTGATGTATGGTTGTAGTTGCATTCTGGAATGAAATTCACAGAGCGCTATGCTTGTGAACTTAAACTTCCAGAATCACCCTATAACAGTTAGATTAACATAGATCAACGGTTTAGAATTTGTTGTCAATGCAGGAGTAAATCATTGTTTTTAATGGCTTGTTTTAAATGTTGTCAACCATGTACATTGTACTACCTAATTGTATACTGTGTAGTCCGTAAGTAACGAGTAGACGTTTCGGTGTCATTCAGTTTGCTCATTGCAGTGCACCACCCTATTCTGGGTTCCACAATTCCACTTCCAACAAAGCCATTCCAGTAACCCAGTTTCAAGCTTCAACGTAGTTTCAACTTCAAGAATCAAAATTCAAAATCCAGGTAAGTTAAAGAATTCCTGTGGCTACGTTTCATCGCTTGACGTTTCTTAAAATCTTGTTTTGTCAAACTTTGAAGTTTAGGTTTAGGGTTAAGAGTAAGAGGCTTAAGAATTAAGAAAAATTAAGGACTAATAGGGAATTCAAAAATTTCATATTGTTGATTGTATCAGCATGTCTACCACCAATACCACTAGAGCAATGTCGAATAAAAAAATACATTATGCAAAATTGCTTAAAACCCCAGGTTTCACTGATGAATACCATGATATTTATGATCCGAAACCTATGGTAGGCGAACTCAAAACTTAGATTTTCATCTGAGAATAAGGGTGCAAAGCAAATGCAAGTTAATAGTATCGCACAATCGTGGGTAACTAGATTAGGGTTATGATGTTATATGAGGTTTTCCCTTGCCCATAATTTATATCATGGTTTGTGCCCTAAATTATGATGATAACAAAAGAGCAATTGTTAATAAAGATAGAAAAGAAGAATTGTTATCCATTAATGCAAAAGAACTTGGAAAATTGTTGGCCTTGGGGTTTACAACCTAAGAATTTGGAAATGTCCACATTGACCTAGAAAAGCTTGCTAGTGATTATGAAGCAGTGGATGAAATGGAGAAAAATTCTTTCTTAAAATAGAATAGTTCGGATAGAAAACAAATTGAAAGGTGATTGAAAGGTGATCATAAGCCTCCTTATGATTTGGATATTTTTAAACCATGGGTTTAGGATTCTATTTCCATGCTAGCATTTTGCCTCAGACTAGATAGCAATTTGGAAGTGGGTGCATGCCTCCTTTAAATGGTGTATAATATCCATTATGGTGTTCCACATGCCAAATATAATTTTATTGAGCACATTATAGAATCCATGCATAAACATTTTTTAATGATTAAAGGAGGTTCCACAAGACATTTAGGTTCACAACCTACTTGTGCTATCTTTTTCTATTCAAATTCAAAGGAATGTTTCAGACCAACAAGCTTTAGATTCATCCCTATGGTAATAGTAATCCTAAGCAAAAGAAAATGGCTCCAATATATGAAGGAATGGGATCTCATCAAGAGTAAGGTTGCATGATTCTCGAAGGAACTACAATCATTTTGTAGACTACTTTGGCTCCATTGCATCAAGCAATTACAAATACTCCAATGCCTAGGGATTGCCTATGTCAGCGTGGTGAACCGTGATTCAACTAGGAAAAAGAAATTTCTGGTCGATTGGTACTCTAATGGAAGAATATATAATCAGGCTAAGATTTTATGGATCGGCGGCCAACCATACAAACTCTAATACATTGATAGGTTTACTTTTGCTTTGGAATACATGTATGCGATGCAGAGTAATCGATGAAAGACACTTTAAATGCATCGTGGAATAAGACCTTATTTCCTTCTTTTACCTTTCATGTGGAGGGATGCATATTCAAGAGAAAAGCATTTAGTAAAAGCACATGATCTTTTGAATCCTTTTATTTTGATGCTATCCTCACACCGGGCAGATGATCCATGTGACACCATTAAATCAATGATTGTGCCTCAATAGGAATGCTTGAAGTAGAATTCAACATAAAAGTAAACCCTTGCTTGAAAACTTGAGAAACAAGGATTCTTGGGATGAGGTCAAAGTAGCAATGGAGAAAAGTGCTGCTAAGAATGGTATTTCTTTTGAACAATTGTTAGCAGAAATTATGGCATTGCATCGAAAGACAATTAGGAGGTACAACAATTTTTATGAAAAAAGTCGTAATCCATCTAGTAGAGTAAAAATGCCAGATTCTCTATAGAAGGAAGTTACAGAAAAAAAATTGGTCATGATAAAAAATTACTGCCTTTTGGTCTATGAGGAAGGACCTAGGTGATCCAAGAGCTCTTGCAGAGTATGAGATAATGAAGAAGATCTTGAGTTTGTAAAATTATGGAATATAGAGCATCCTGAATGAACGAAGATGAAGAAAGTGATGATGATAGGCAAGAAGAAAGCCATGTCAATTTCAAACTTGGTTTAAGTGAGGCCACAAAAGAAGCATTTACTACAGGAGCAGCCATAGCTCAAAAAATGGGTTATGAAGGTGGTCCTTTGGGGTCCCAAAGACAAGGCCCTTGGATGGTAATAGATGTAGAGCATAGAAAACCAATTGATAAATCTAGCCTTGGGGTTGGAGGTGAAAAAGTAGACCTAGGGTATATAGGTCAATTTTTTAGAGCTTCAAGTTCAAATCCTCATCCTCATGGTTAAACACAATCACAACTAGGACATGCCCATGGTGGAGGGCTTAGTGCAATTGGCACTACCTCTAGTGCCAATCGTATGGGTAGTAGTACTAGTAGTGGTCAACATGTGCTACAATAGCAAATTACACACAAGAGGACAACACAATATACCACAGAAACACTAGGCAATCAAGGCATATAGAAGAGGCAAAGGATTTTGACAGGTCCAACTCCAAGTCACACTACCAATGGATCCACCACAAAGGATTTATTTCCAAGAACTCCCCCAATGCTAGTTAGTTTGGCTGCAACATCATTAGCAACTGCAAGTACTCCTATTCCTACACCATTCAAGCATTCCATTGTTCCTCGTGATCCCTGTAGTTTTGATTACTAAAGAGTTTAAAAAAGAAATCAATTGAATAAAAAGAAAAAGAAGCAGCCTAATGGAGAGTGTGTCTACTCTAACTCGTGAGCCTGCAACAAACTTTCATGGTATTACCCACATTTGACACAAGTAAATAAATCATGGAGCATTACATTTCTTGTTCCCATTAATTCAAACAACCAGCAAATCAGATGACTCCATCCACCTGTGAACAATTTTCAATTGATTTCTAGGATCAAGAAATAATCAAAAAATTACAATGTATCAAAGAAGAACAACGTGAATTGGTGTACACATCATTGTTGAAGCAAGATAGAGAGAAAAAAAGGTTGCAAACTCAAATTGAAAAGTTACAAGAAAACCTAGCAAATGAGAAAGCAAAGAGGAAAGCAACAGATAACAAGAACAATGAATTAGTAAAAAGAATTAAAAAATCTGCCTCTACATTAACAAGCAAAAAGGATAAGCAGAATGAGAATGCAGTGAATGAACTGAAGCAAAGGCTAGATGAGAGCAACAAGAAATATGATGAGGAAAAATCCACTTCAGAAAAATTAAGACTAAGCATTGCAAATGGAAATGCACAGTGGGAACAAAAATTGGAGAAGGAGAGAAAAAGAAATGAAAGATTGGAGGCAGAGTTGCTAGAAGCAAAAAATGAAATTAAGTCTTGTCAAAATAAGTTATCTTCATTTTATAGAGAAACAATGAGGCATGTGAAAAAAAAGATCTGGGATGAAATAATGCAGGGGATTGATCATTTGTGTGACATGTTTCAATTGATTGATGCTATCAGACAACATCATAAGAAGCTCAACAAATATTTAATGGAGAACAAAAATGTGTTAGCATTAGAGAAATCGGCAAATCAAATTCAACAAACAGTCTACAAAGCCAGTGAAAATGTTTTGAAATCAAAAGGGATTACTAATCAGCTTGCTACATCAATGACATTGTCATCTGTCATTGAAAAGTGTTTAAGAATGTGTGAAACAGAGAAATATTTGCATTTGGCTGTAGACAAGATGAAGAAGGTGGATGAAAAGTTAAGGAACTTCACAGAGCTTGGTTTACCAAAGGCTTTTGACATAAATGAGCAATTCGTTGGATGGAATTATTTCAGAAAGAAGGTGGAGGATGCAAGGAAGATTGATTTGGACCAGTTTCCTCAGAACCCGGATGTGGTGACCTATTTGAATTCCATCAAACCATTGCTAACCCTAAATGCAAAATTGACTGAAGAATCCAAGACAGGTTCCAATTTGAATCATGAATTGTTTACAAATCTTCAAGTCAAATAGCATCAATTAGAACAAATGACAATTCCAACACCTGAAGAGTGGAAGTTGCTAGAAAAGGTGATGCAGTGATTTAATTTTTGATAATATGAGTTTCCAAGTTCTAACCTAGCTCTGTGCAGAGTTGTCTTTGAGCAAGATTTTGCATTGCCAATGCCTCTATGTATTCCTTCATGTGATAATTTAAAAGCTCAAATTTAGACTTTAGTAATCTGTTGATGTTCAATTATCTATATTATTTATTATATCATTTGAAGAAAAAGTCTGGTAGTGGTTTCAATTCTAGATACACTTTAAACGATTATTGATGTTCATTGTTGTATATGCTACTAATACTATTGTTAATATGCTACTAATACTATTCACACATCAATAGTCAATCTCCATGACTACTTAGCAGATCCACTAAACATTTATATGAATTCATGCTTTAATGATTTAATCAAGGTACTTTAACTGGTTCATTAAACCAGAGCCAGAATTAAAACATACATCAATGCATATTGCATAATATTAATGACAAAGAAGATTAATGAAAGATCATTGATCATATTTCATTAATAATTCATGTAAAATGTTACAGCTGGAGAGACGATAAACTCAAAATAAGGGAGCAAAATAGGCTTAGTTGCTAGTCCTCAAAGTTTTATAACCTTGTCACATATTTCTAAATTGTCATAACTTCCCGATTCCTTGACTTGGTTGATGGTTCACTTTGTTGAGTTGCAAGCCTTTCTTGGTCATCTTTCTAGTCGGTGGGTCGCTCGGTCAGAGGTTTCAAAAACTTTGAAACTTTAGACTTTGGTTCTAAGGTTCCAAGTTTCAGCGACCACGCGACATTATTGACTTATCTTGCCTTTCAAAGGCACCGTCATTTGACACCTCATTGAATGCTACGTACGGACTAATATAAAATATAAAATACAAAATATCACAATTGCATGGAATAAAACATAAAATATCATCAACTACAGTTTGACTTTGGAATATGATTCATGAAGTGCAATATAAAATAAAATATCATGAAGTGCAATGATTCACAATTTCATTGAATACAATATAAAATATCATCAACTACAGTATGGAACAACGGAAACTGATCCATGAAGTGTAGTATAAATACCAAAAAGCTGCTAATTCTCTTCCATTTCCCAAATGACGTCAGGGTCCTCAAATTGACGTTCATCATTAGATAAAGTAAAAGAGTTGTCTTGAATTTGATTCCAAGTCTGCTCTTCATTTTCTTCGGACTATCTCAAATTCAACATTCATTGTGCCATTTTTGTCAATGTCATATGTCTGAGTCCCATTGCCACTACTAGTGCCACCAGTACCAACCTTTGGAATTAGAGTGTTGCACAACCTGGTCCCTCTTCTTTCACACGTGGACCTCCAGATTGCGAGTGCCCTTTCAAAAGGAAAATTTTTGACATTATACGCAGTTCCTTTCATCCTCAAGCAATTTTCCAAATTCTTGTCTAGTTTGTTTCTTAACTTTGATTTCAAAAACCCCAATGTATTGAAAACTCTCTCATCCTCCACCAACCCCAATATCATTGTTTGACATAAATCAACAAGTTTGAAATATTTTGATATCGAACCATGCAACATTTCACTCTGACCTAAGTTTATCCAAACCTTTTTATTGATCCCAATTCAAAGGCCTTGTCCTTGCCCATGGATTTATACTATTCCTTCATAGCTATTGCAAAACTCCCACATTGTTTTCTAAGCTTAGCTTCATCTAAAATTCCTTCTATTTTCTGCTCATTGTATGTTACAGTTTTCAAAAATTGTTCGATCAAGATTTTTACCCTCGAAAGCATGAAAAATGTGGGCTATCTCGGTTTGTCCAAAATTGAGGATACACAATACTCATGGCTTCCAATTATTTCCATGTCTAGGAATCTTTCACTTAATCTCGAGGAGAGATATTTTGCAATTTCCTTCAAATTATCACCAACAAATTTAACAATGCCTTGAAAATCTTCTGCGTTAATAGCTACTTCTCTAGTAGAGTGCCTGGTTGTCTTACATTGGTACATTTGTATCTCATATCCACGTACAAAGATGCATAAGTGCCCACTTGCATTAAATTGTAAATAATTATCAGGATCATTCAAATCAGTAATTTTTCGCCACATGAAATAATTTGGGCCATCTTGTGTTAGATCTAGATTTAGATGATCGAGGGCCAAGAATGTATGTTTACGTAGATTGGAATATTCATTAATTTACATAGTTCTGTCTTGGGCTTTCTTCACAAGCTCATTCATCACATACAACATGCAGAGAAGACTAGTTAAAGTTAA